>JARFJB010002365.1:322500-482054 GCA_036346205.1 Vesta saturnalis | reverse complement strand
GGCGGCTAAACCAACACATAACGCTTAGGAGTTAATGTGGCCTTGTGGCAAGTTCCTAAAAAAATCTTTCTGGGAATTTGTTGGTGTCTAGTGACAAAAGTGGATCAATTACTATATACTGTGGATGAGTTCATAAAGCTACAAATTCTTCGACAGTTAACAATATCATCTCATATGATAATCTGATCATAACCACTTTGACGCACGCTGTTCCAGAAGTATAATGTTACCAGTAATTGTTTCCGTAATAAAGACATCATAATTCTGGACAATGGTTAGTGGGTATTCGCAGAGACAGTGTTATTACGTCAATAATTCTAAATGTCGTCTTTGATGATGCATGCGTAGCTGCAAAGCAGAATTGTTGATCTTCTCTCGACATCGACCATAATGTTGATCAAGAACCGTACCAATGGTCTGTGTGTATTCCAAACGGCATCGTCATTTCTTGTGCACGAGATTACGTCAGCGTCATCCGTGGTCTCGACCTGAGCACGTGCTCATTGTCATCTGAAGTAGATCATTGTCGTTCATGTGTCTTCAGGCACTTTCTTGTGCACGGTTTTGTACGGTAGTAAGCGTTGTCATCTTTAATGTTAGCAGTTATAGATTCATATGTCGTCTCATCGTGCTTTACGTGATTTCGTCAGAATGTGTCTAATTGCTGCTTGCAGGATCGTCTGTTACATCAGTCAGTGGATGTACATAATCCAACACTAAGATACTATTTCAGATATCATATCAGTATCAGTCTCGTCGTTAAGAAACGTATAACGGTCTGTTAGTCGCTGATACTGATAACTTCGCGTTTGTCAAGTCGTATTAGTATGGCATCATCATGCTCCATCAGAATCCAGGACTACGGTCGTCATCGCATATATTTCGTCGTCACTGGTTCGAAAACCCAGAGGAATATGAGGAAGATATACGACTTCAGGAAGAACCTTATTTAAGACAGAGGTGTTGATGACGCCAGCATAAGATCGATAAATAGATGTCATGCGATGGCGATCATCGCATCAACCTGATTGATTTGGAAGGATGATGAGCATAAAAATCTGCCTCAGGCGATGTACAGAAAGCACATCAACCTGAAAAATAAGAAAAATTGTTAGAAGTGTATCATACCAAAAAAGAATTTAGCTGAGGTAATTCAGCGTTGCCAGATGATAAGTTGATCTAGAAGATTCATGGTAAGTAGTGGTTATTCGTACTGTAAAAGCAGTTGTACGAATGATTTCTCCTGTTTCGTTTCGCAAATATAGGTGTTTCCTACTAAAACAACGTTTTTTCATTTTAGAAGACATTTTCCAAGGTGCAGTGCATCATGTTTAAGTCCTGGTTGAATTGCTGAATTTGAGGAAGAAACGGCTCCAATTGTGATCACCATTCCTCTTCCAGTCCTGTAATGCAACCGGTGTTATTGCTGTATCTCCGACTACTCAGACCTCTGAGGTGTTGTACCTGATGATCAGTCGTCTCCATCGATAACACGTTTAATTTAGTAGAAACCATTCATGTTTGCTAAGCCCTGCTTCTACCGCAGAATTTATAGAAGATGGTCGTACCAGAGTTCTACGGTAGAAGTAGAGGTCAGAACATATTTCTGAGATCTTGAGCTCACTTGTATCGACGAGTTTGATCAGTAGTCCGATGAACTGTTCGATACAATTGGAGCAAATGGAAGATCATCAGAAAGTATCTCATCCTGCTGCTGCAGACTTTGGATAATGACTCGATAAATGACTTATTATTAAGTCCTGCAGCGCCGATGTACAGTTACCTGCGCCATCACCGGTGAATACAGTAAAACGCAGTATTTTCTCCAGAGTGCATTGAGCCCTACTTGCGCAGTTTCTGGAAAACAATTGGTTATAATCCATTGTTTCCAGTCCAACACAGTATCTACAATGCTGTAGAATATGTGTCAGCAACACTGATCCCGATTACCTTCCTATCCAACTAGTACACAACTATACCCCTCAACCTGAGATATCAATATGCCATAATTCCATTCCTGGCGATATGTTACGTTGCATCGTTCGCATCGCTGGATATGATTCTTTGATAACAGTTGTAATTAATCAAATAAAGTAAGGAAAGCAAATGTAAAAACTGTGTTACCAAAGGAACCATAACAAAACACGTAACACAATTAGTTATGTATACCCTTTGTTACAGATCGTAACAAAGCGTTTGAATGTAATGTCTGAAGAAATTTTCAGAAAGGATTCTCACTGACACCAAAAATTTCATGTTGGATAAGGATACCAGTAACTACCCCACCTTTTGTCAGGATTGTGTCAAAATCTACCACAGGTAGGCACAGGTGCAAGCCGATACTTCGACAACAACAGAGTAGATTCCTTTGCACAAGATCAGTTAAACCGCAACAATGTGAAGCACAAGCGTGATAGTGACTCTTTGCAAACCAGCCATCAGGTTTGAACAACTCAAGGAAGCGTAAGTTAGATTAACTCAATGATTCTGTACAAAAAAAGAGTAACACAACTGTTGATATTGTACACTCCACTGATTGTTCAACAGATGTACCTAGGTATGCTTTTCAAGGACACCTTAGAAGCAACAGGCACAAATCAAATGTATGTCTACTCGTTGCAACTAGGGTTGAAGTTATTCTGAATGCGTTTATACAACGGATTGTTTCGTCTAGACTATCCCCAAGAGTAGATAGGCTAGGTCACTTCTGATCCACTTTTTTACTTACATTAGGATATCTAAACTTGCCCTGCATCAGAGTCTTATAAAAATTATTAAATCAGAAGGTCAAGGTCATCATATTGCCTACGTCCAAGTACATGGTTTATCAAGGTCATCATCTTCAAGGTCACCTCAACCACATTGTAGGAAAGGTTGGTAACCCTGCCAAATCACCTCAGGCCACGTGGTAGGAAAGGTTTGTAACCTTGCTAAGTTTCTTCAAGGCCACGTGGTAGGAAAGGTGTGTAACTCTGCTCTCTCTTCAACGTCATGTTGAAGGAAATGTTTGTACTCCTGCTAAGTCAAGGCCACGTTGTAGGAATGGTTTGTACTCCTGCTAAGTCAAGGTCACGTGGTAGGAGGTTGGTAACCCTGCTTCTTCAAGGTCACCGCAGGCCACGTGGTAGGTTGGTAACTCTGCTAGGTCTCTTCAAGGCCATGTGGTAGGTTTGTAACCCTGCTAAGTCTCTTCAAGGTCATGCTTGCACGAGTCCTTCAAGACCAGTAACTAGAAAGGTCACTAGAAAAGTTACTAGATTTCTTGTCATTGATTGTCCACGTCAATTGTAGGTTACCTGCATCCTCAAAGTCATCACATTGCCCTCGGTCTCAAGCCCTAAGGTGTTGTCTATTCATGTTTCAAGGTCATAAAGCAATGTTTACTTTGGTCACGCCCCCTAGCAAACAGCTCTGAAGTGATTCCGTACCCCTAAACAGGTAGCCGTTTCCTAAAACAGGTAGCCGTTTCCTAAAAATAGGTAGCCGTTTCCTAAAAACAGGTAGCCGTTTTCTAAAAGAGGGGGTCCGTTTCTCACTGCATCAGAGTCTTATAAAAATTATTAAATCAGAAGAGCAAGGTCATCATATTTCCTACGTCCAAGTACATGGTTTATCAAGGTCATCATCTTCAAGGTAACCTCAACCACATTTTGATTGTCCACATCAATTGTAGGTTATCTGCATCCTCAGTCATCACATTACCCTCGGTCACAAGCCATGAGGTGTTGTCTATGCATGCTTTAAGGTGATCAAGCAATATTTACTATGGTCACGCCCCCTAGCAAACAGCCCTGAAGTGGTTCCGTTCCCCTAAACAGGTAGCCGTTTCCTAAAACAGGCAGCCGTTTCCTAAAAACAGGTAGCCGTTTTCTAAATCAGGGGGTCCGTTTCCCACAGCATCAGAGTCTTATAAAAATTATTAAATCAGAAGGTCAAGGTCATCATATTGCCTACGTCCAAGTACGTGGTTTATCAAGGTCATCATCTTCAAGGTAACCTCAACCACATTGTAGGAAAGGTTGGTAACCCTGCTAAGTCTCTTCAAGGTCACCTCAGGCCATGTTGTAGGAAAGGTTTGTAACTGTTAGTCTCTTCAAGGCCACTTAGGTTGGTAAATTCGTCAAGGCCACGTGGTAGGAATTTGTAACCTGATTCTTCAAGGTCACCTCGGTCAGGTTGTAAATTGGTAATGCTAAGTCTATTCAGGTTGGTAATGTCAAGCCATTGTAGGTTGTAATGCTAAGTCTCTTCAAGGTCATAAGGCCATGTTGAGGAAAGGTTTGTAACTGTTAAGTCTCTTCGAGGCCACGTGTAGGTTGGTAAATTCTTCAAGGCCACGTGTAAAGGTTTGTAACCTGATTCTTCAAGGTCATCGGTCAGGTTGTAGGTATTGGTAACTGCTAAGTCTATTCAGGTTGGTAACCCTGCTAAGTCAAGGTCACGTTGTAGTTTGGTAACCCTGCTAAGTCTCTTCAAGGTCCCCGCTTCAAGTGCTTATCCTCAAGGTCATACAAAGTCACTAGAAAAGTTACTAGATTTTTGGTTGTTGATTGTCCACATCAATTTTAGGTTATCTGCATCCTCAAAGTCATCACATTACCCTCGGTCTCAAGCCCTGAGGTGTTGTCTATGCATGCGTTAAGGTGATCAAGCAATGTTTACTATGGTCACTAGCAACAGTGAAGTGGTTTCGTTAAACAGGTAGCCGTTTCAAAACTGGTAGCCGTTTCCAGAACAGGTAGCCGTTTCAAAGACAGGTAGCTGTTTTAAGATATCCGTTTAAAACAGATAGCTGTTTGACAACCGTTTCCCCCATACGAGAGAACAAAGACCATCCATTGTTCAGGTCGAGTTATAAAAATAGATTGTTATCCACATCTCAATTCTGAGAAAAATCAAGAACAAAGGGGGCCCATTGTTCTAGCCAACGGTTCAAAGTCTATGCTTACAATTTTCAAGGCCACATAAGAGAACAAAGACGATCTATTGTTTTGGCTGGGTCATAGCTTCTGAAATTCTAGGAAATCAAAAACAAAGACGGTGCATTGTTCAATCCGACGGTTCAGGTCTATGCTTACAATTTTCAAGGTCACATGAGAGAACAAAAGCCGGTTCATTGTTCCAGTCGAGTTATAAAAATAGATTGTTATCTACATCTCAATTCTAGGAAATCAGGAACAAAGACGATGCATTGTTCTAGTCAACGGTTCGAAGTCTATGCTTACAATTTTCAAGGTCACATGAGAAAAGAACAAAGACGATTCATTGTTCCGTTATTCTAAAAATAGATTGTTATCTCAATTCCAGGAAATCAATAACAAAGACCATCCATTGATCAAGACGACGCTTCAAAGTCTATGTTTCTAATTTTCAAGGCCACATGAGAGAATAAAGACGATCCATTGTTCCGTTATAATTTCTAAAAATACATTGTTATCTAAATACACTTCGATTCTGAGAAATCAAGAACAAAAACGATGCATTGTTCAGACTGATTAGGACAAGTAAAATTTTTTTATAAAACTTTATTAACCACAATATCCATCTATATATATATATACAGATAAAAAATCGATTTAATTAAATATACATATTATGGGAAGTGACAGTCACCTTTGTAATACCTTTGCTGGATCATATCTATTTATTATTTGTTTCATTCAACTGATTCTCGTTTAATGTGGTCCACGATACATCATCATCTTTCCTAATAGGTATTCGCTTCATTATAATGTTTACTAGCCATACATTCAGCTTCTTAAAGTCCTCATATCAGGATCCTTTTACTTTGAGACATTGTTCAGAACTTATTACAAACCTAAGCAAACTGAACTGTTGTCATGCATGCTTCAAGGTGATAAAGCAATGTTTACTATGTAACGCCTCCTCAGTGTCAAGTGGTTAAAACAGGTAGACGTTTCTAAAACAGTGTTTAAAACGGAGTCCGTTTAAAACAGAGGTTCGTTTTCCAAAACAGATGGCTGTTTCTCAACACACGTAACCGTTTCCCCCCCATTTCAAGGTCACATGAGAAAAGAACAAAAGCGATTCATTGTTCTGTCATGATTCCTGAAAGAAATCAATTTTCAAGAACAAGTCCACTGTTCAAGCCGACGCTTCAAAGTCTATGCTTACAATTTTCAAGGTCACACGAGAGAACAAAAGCGATTCATTATTCTGGTCGAGTTATAAAAATAGATTGTTATCTAAATACACTTCTACTCCAAGAAATCAACTTTCAAGAACAAATGCGATCCATTATTCTATCCAACGCTTCAAAATCTATGCTTACAATTTTCAAGGTCACACTTCTGAGAAATGAACAAAGACGATCCATTGTTCCGTTATTCTAAAAATAGATTGTTATCTAAATACACTTCAATTCTGAGAAATCAACTTTCGAGAACAAAGACGATCCATTGTTCAAGCCGATGCTTCAAGGATATATAAGTCGCAGTGAGATCAGTCGGTTAGTAAGTTGTTAAACATAGAATTAGCAGGGTTAAACCAAAGTACCTATTGAAAACTCTATAAAATGCATGTGACCTAGAGATATCAAAATATAAAGTTATTAATGTCATGTAATCAATACGAAGTATGGTGAACGTGTGTTAAACAGAGGATTTAAATGTTTTACCTCAGCGCTTTTACGAGTATTTCAAATAAAAGAAAATCGAATTGAGGAATTTAAAACGATGCTAAACACAGGATGTATTCATGAGTAGTCTGCAGTCGGAAAAGATAAACATAACATTTAGTATCAACCATATGTAAACATGCTCATTTCGAAATTAGTGTTTAGTTGTAGAAGTTGTGAAAAGTCATGCAAGCAGCAATAAAATCACTCTGAACGATGTTTACTGCGGATACTTCATACCCGTTGTAGTAATAATATAATGATTACAAAATAAAGACTGTTGTAATATGGTGTTCTGTTTCAAGAGACGTAGATTTCAACTATACCATTTGCTATAAATTTCAAGCACATATTACAATTCAGAGAAATAATTTTACGGTAAACCTAAAGTGCTGTGAAGAGCAATTAGATATTAGTTAAAGCTATAAATAGATGTCTGAAACTTATGCGCTAAATTGTGCGGTTTAATTAAACTACACATGCGTTCAAGTGCATTTAAAGTTCTGAAATTGTGTTTTCAAAATTGTGGATATGTTTTGCGAGTACTCATAAGTAGTTACGGGGTCACGCTACAGAGACGATGATTGTAATAGTTGATGTACAGGGGTATAAAAATAGATTGTTATCGAAATACACCTCAACTCTAAGAAATCAATTTTCAAGAACAAAGGAGATTCATTGTTCAGACGATAAACGCTTAGTAAATTTTGATTTCACTGACACTAGACCTTGGGGGTACAACTTTCAGTAAACAATGAGCAGTCTTCAGGACAGCTTGCAGGAAGAACTGCAGTACAGTAGTGATCAAATCTACAGAAAGTACCAGAAGCGTTCTTTGACCTCTCCTGAAAACTATACATTTATATTGAATATATTGCAAAATATTGTTATTCCCGATGAGTGTTTTAACTGGTGTGCTATAAACTCAAAGTGTGCAAATGAAGTAATTATTAAGACATTATTTGATAGAAAAATTAGCTTAGACCATACCATTAAAAGTTTTACGAACTTGTGTACCGATAAAGATTCGTTAACCTCTAATGATGTAGATAGGATTTTAGATGACATGAATTTACTTGGTGACATACCCCTTAAAATGTACATATATAAGTTATTATGGGGTGATTCATTGTGTACAAATGCTAGCGTACAAAATATTGTTTATAAAGACACTTTCTATATATAGTGAATGTATCGAGACAGCAGCATATTATGCTAATTACAAGTGCCTCACTATTTTAATTGAAGTATTATTAGAACAAAACATTACATATAAGTTTCAACCGTGGGAAAATGAGGAACACCACAAAATTTACCGCTGGATTTTGGAAAACATTGAGAAAGGTGATTCCTGCTTGGGATGGACATGTGACCAGATTCGGGAATATGGCCGTCTAGTAATTTAAACGATTATAGAAATACTTTAGGTTTACTATATAAGATGATGTAATATTTAAATAAATACAATTATAATTTTTTATATGGTTTTAATTCATCTAAAACTTACAAACCCTATAGCTATATTATAAAACTAAATCGTCTTTATTGATCCATGATCTTTCATCCAATCCCCACCACTTTACGAATAACTTATTATTATTGGAGGAGCGAAGCACTTTTTCCACAAGGTACACATCCGGATACTTTGTTTTCTGTAATTCATGTTCATAAAAGCCTCCCAGTACAGGTGATCCTTCATGTCTCTACATGTTAAGACATGAAAGGATATGGTATTGGGTTAGTAATGCAAACTTTCACAATCTTGAATAGTTCACTTGACCAATTGGGGTGTATCCTTTAGCGAAAATACTTTAAACTTACTGATTCGTACTATGTCACCCACATAACGATTCCTATCAACTTTTTATGTGAGTGTAAGCCTCTAGCTTTGTGTGATTACCGACATCTTTGGGCTTCATTCCTGTAGTTCTATGCTTACGATTGTTATAATCCATCGTTACGGTGTCAATTGTATCAATCCATTTATATTTACCCTGTAGGCTGAATGACTTGTATAGAGCAGACTTAACGGTCCTGATCACTCGTTCCGCAATTGCTGCCTTCTTTGTGGTATAGGTGGAGTAATGGTTGACTCTATAACGTTGCATTAGTTTAGTGAAATGGTCATTATAGAATTCTTTTTCTGCATCTGTCTGCAAATTGGAAGGTTTCCGGCCCGTTTTGAAGATTGCCTGCATAGCCTTGGCAACTTCAAGCCCGTTTTTGTTTTTAATCTTTGGTCCACTAGTATTTCGAAAACAGTCAATAACTACTAAAATATACTTTAGCCCTTATTTTGTTTGGCATATGTGTTAAATTCGGCCAAATGTGCTTGCCAGAGGTCATCATATCCCTTAATTATTGTGCGCCTTCGTTTAAAATTTTTCTTGCGGGTTTTGCAGTTCATTGACGAGTTGTAATTTGGACATGGTCCACAATTTCTTTAAGTTGATGTAATTTATCCCCCAACACTAGATAAGCGTTAAAGTTTCCTTTAACAGCTTTCTGAACTGCTTGCAGACAAAAATCAAGGTATCCTTTACTTATAGCGTCACCATCTTCTTCCGGATCCGCCAACTGGGTCAAACGGTTTCCATCCAAATTCAACCTTGTTGATAAATAGTATTGCTTGGTGATGACATCTTGAGGATCTATGGGGTTGGCAACATTGCCGAGTCTCTTATTCTCGATATCGAATTGATTATCATCAATAAGTTGAAACTGAGGGGTTAATTTCTTAAATTGATACTGGGCATGTGACCGTCCAAATTTATCAAGGGGCATTTTAGTTATGATAGGTCGACATCAATGCATTCTGATTTACATTGTTCAGAAAACTAGTGTTTGGTCTTTCAATGTATCCATCTTCATACGATTCCTCTACAATTGATATTATATCATTTACTACACCTGTGTTTCCAGCCAATTTTTCTGCCCACAATACTTCTAGATCACGAATTAGTTCATGTACATCATTCCAATACTTATATTCAATCGGCCTGTTTGTTAATTCCTTAAAAAACATAGCTCCACCTCTCTGAGTTGTGGGTGACGACAGCAAGGGTTTGATTATTTGTGTATACTTTTTGCTGCGGCTTCCTCGAATCTGTCCACTTACATCATAATCTCGCCTTACAACATTCGTAGCTACTAAAATACCTCTATAATTCTTTCTATCCTTTGAATTTACTAGATTTAAATCGGGTTCATTCATAATAAGCAGATCATATAAACCTGGAGTCCCTTTATACGTGACACTATTGATGATCATATCCTTTCCTTTAATTGTGATGGGGGTATTACCAATTGTCCATTTGTCTGTTTTGGCGTCGTAGTGGACTCCATAAGTGTGATCAATAGCACCTTCAAGATCCCTCATAATACGTTCAACATATATACGAGGTAATTCGTGGTAGTGCTCGAGAAATTCTTCAGAGATGGGTTCATTACAGGAATTACCTGCGATACTAAGAGGTTCTTCTTCCTCGGCAGTAGTCTCTCCTACGACAGATGTTTCTAGGAAAGGGGTGTACGAGGAGAGGGATTTGAAAAAATCGAAGCTGGGCTAGGGGGCTTATAGCACTCTTCCTTGGTGAAACAAAGCGTGGCGGGCTAGTAGTAGCATGCTTTCTTCGAAATATGAACAAAGGCGGGTTTTTGGGTTTAACGGACTCTTTGTTTTTTATCAGGATGCATTTTATTCTATTTCAGTTAGAGGTTCTATTAGAGGTTTATAAGTACTTTAAAACGTTCTTTCATTATCAATGCGGGCAGTTTTAAGACTTTCAAAATCGCACACTACTCTAAATATTGAAAATCGATATTTAAAAAAAGCATGCTTACTGTTTTAAGGTTATGAACTGTAATCGTTTTAGTATTTAAAGCTTTATATTAAAAGATACATGTGCATACATACCGTTTCTCTCACAAATCAGTAAAAAGAACGTTGAAAGAGGCTTTTTATAAAGACTAATCAACAATAAATACTCAAGAAATACGAAATATGACAAATGTCAATTGTTTGCGTTTAATGTTTATCGGAGACTTTAATGGTAATTGGACAACGTTTTACTGCTATAAATTTTTAATTTAGTTCATATTTTCTTTTTCTTTGCTTGGTAGAGCTGTATGTATATTTACTTAAATCGATTTCTTATCTGTATCTAGATGAGTATTGTGGTTAATAAAGTTTTATAAAAAAATTTACTTGTCCTAATCAGTCTGAACTATGCATCGTTTTTTGTTCTTGATTTCTCAGAATCGAAGTGTATTTAGAAAATCTATTTTTAGAAATTATAATAAACAATGGATGTCTTTGTTCTCTCATGTGGCCTTGAAAATTATAAACATAGACTTTGAAGCGTCGTCTTGGTCAATGGATGGTCTTTGTTCTTGATTTCCTGAAATTGAGATAACAATCTATTTTTAGAATAACGGAACAATGAATCGTCTTTGTTCTTTTCTCATGTGACCTTGAAAATTGTAAGCATAGACTTTTAACCGTTGACTAGAACAGTGAATCGTCTTTGTTCTTGATTTCCTAGAATCGAGGTGTAGATAACAATCTATTTTTATAACTCGACCGGAACAATGAATCGCCTTTTGTTCTCTCATGTGACCTTGAAAATTGTAAGCATAGACTTTGAACCGTCGGCTTGAACAATGCATCGTCTTTGTTTTTGATTTCCTAGAATTTCAGAAGCTGACTCAGCCAAAACAATAGATCGTCTTTGTCTCATTACCTTGAAAATTGTGGCATAGACTTTGAACTGTTCTAGAACAATGGGCCCCTTTGTTCTTGATTTTTCTCAGAATTGAGATGTGGATAACAATCTATTTTATAACTCGACCTGAACAATGGATCGTCTTTGTTCTCTCGTATAAACGGTTGTCAAACAGCTATCTGTTTTAAACGCATGTTTTAGAAAAGCTACCTGTTTTAGAAACGGCTACCTGTTTTTAGGAAACGGCTACCTGTTTTAGAAACGGCTACCTGTTTAGGGAACGAACCACTTTGTGCGTTTGCTAGGGGCGACCATAGTAAACACTGCTTGATCACCTTAAAGCATAAGACAACACCTCAGGGCTTGAGACCGAGGCAATGTGATGACTTTGAGGATGCAGATAACCTACAATTGATGTGTACAATCAATAACCAAAAATCTAGTAACTTTTCTAGTGACTTTGCATGACCTTAAGGATAAGCACTTGAAGCAGGGACCTTGAATAGACTTAGCTAGGTTACCAACCTACAACGTGGCCCTGACTTAGCAGGGTTACCAACCTGAATAGACTTAGCAGGGTTACCAACCTTTCCTACAACGTAACCGAGGTGACCTTGAAGAAGCAGGGTTACCAACCTACCACGTGGCCTTGAAGAGACAACAGGGTTACAAACCTTTCCTACAACATGGCCCGAGGTGACCTTGAAGAGACTTAGCAGGGTTACCAACCCTTCCTACAACATGACCTTGAAGAAACTTAGCAAGGTTACAAACCTTTCCTACCACGTGGCCTGAGGTGATTTAGCATGGTTACCAACCTTTCCTACAATGTGGTTGAGGTGACCTTGAAGATGATGACCTTGATAAACCATCTGAGAAAGTGGATTAGAAGTGACATAGCCTATCTACTCCCAAGCAATAGTCACACTGATGTACAAACGTTTATAGGGGACGTGAAAGTGAATGTTTTGAAACTAATACAAATTCAGTTGCAGAAACACTTCTAAAAATGTAATGTTGAGTTATTTTGTTTCTACTTTTTGAACAGTAGAGAAAGCACGGAACTTAAATCCTTTCAGACGAAATATGATATTCTAAGTGTTTGGATGGTTGTGGAAGATTATTTCCATAGCATAGTGGAAATATTGGATGCCAAACAATCTGAATTTCAGCATAAATATTCTGGTAAGTGTGAGTCATGAGGTGTAGGGTGGTGCATTATTAATATATTCTGTTATGTAGGGTGGTCGCTGGAGAATTTCGTATATTTAGAGGTAAACATGTTAAAATTTTCTCCCACTACGTGTTCATACTATATAAATGTCCCCCCTGAAATTTCGCAGAAACATGCCATAGTGAATGTGAAGAATAGTGACAATTGCTGCTTTGCATGGACTATTGTATCAGGCACTAGTGACACTGAAGAATATACCACAGCGGACAACTTCTTACCCTGATTTCAGAACGTTATTCAACTGGAATGGTGTAGAATTTCCTGTTAAGTTGACGAATATTTCAACGTTTGAGACAACAACAATATCCATCAATGTTTATGGAGGATAGTATCGTGATGGTCATCGTCACGTAGTGGGTCTTTCTACTATACCAAAGCCAAACAGTCAGTTCATGTTAATTTACTACTATTAGTCAGTAACCAAACAGGATAATCAGCATTATGTATAAAAATTTTTCTCGTTTACTTAGCAACCAAATAACTCGGCGGAATGGAGCAATATATTTTGTGATTCGTGTCTTTATTATTTAGATCCGAGGAGCAATTAACTCGACACGTGTCACATGACTGTAATTTCGTATACACAAAATTACCTGGCGTAAACAAAAAAGACAGAACCGGAATTCTATGCGGAAAATATACTTGCGTTTCGAACTATCAAACAGATGTTCTACCATTCGTAATATATGCAGATTTTGAAGCGCTCTATTAGTCCGGTAGATACGCTGAACCAGATCCTGAACAACCGTTTACGATAAAGACGTTTAAACATAACCATACTTTAGTTATTATATTAAGTGTAGTGTAAACGATGTGGTCCAAATTAGAACTGTATAGGGGTTAATGCGGAGATATTTATACGACTAGAAAGTGATGTAAAACGGATATAAATGAACATTTCAAAGCTATTCTTCCAATGACTAACATGAACAACGGTGATATGAACAAAGTCGAAATTGTTATATGCGACCAGGCTTTACGGACGATCCGACAAAAAAGTACGAGATCACTGTCACGTCACTGGTATATCGTGGTGTGCACATTCAAATTGTAATTAAACTATCAGGTACCAACATTTATCCCAGTTTTTCTACATAATCTCAGTGGTTATGATGTTCACCTGTTCATTAAACAGTTAGCGAGTGAAACGGAAGAAATTACGTACATCCTGTTAATAGTGAAAAATATATAACGTTTGGTAAGCATATTTTGTTGATGAATATGTAAACAGCCATGGTATAGGAAAGAATACATTAATTTACGTTTCGTCGATAGTTTACGGTTTATGGTTTCATGGCCGCATCGTTAGATACTCTATCCCAAAATTTATCAGACGAGATCAATGTATAAAGGTAAGGAAATATTTTAGTATGATAATGACTTCACCTTGGTTAGAATGAAAGTTTCCTATGCGTACGTAGACAGTTTTAGTAAATTGAAGATGTCACGGTGCCATCATGACAAATTCTGTGATCGCGATGCAAATATATCCGATGAAGAATAATGTCGCATCCTACTGGTATGGGATCACTTTAAGTGTAATACACTCGGTGATTATGCTGATATATTTAAAATCAGATGTGCTTGTTATTGACGTGTTCAAAACTTAGGCGGCTCTGTCTAGGCGTGTATGGGTTAGAACCTGCACAGTATGCCACTACCTGGATTGGCGTGGATGCCATGTTGAAATGTACTAAAGTAGAGCTAGAATTACGGATATGGATATGTACCACTTTTTAAGAAAGGTATTTGTGTGGAGTGGGTACTTGTATCAAGCGAGAAATATTAACAACGAGTTTGTTCAAATTATGATCCTAATCGTCCTAAAGTCTTTTTACAGTATTTAGATGCCACGAATTTATGAATGGAGTATGCGGCAATACCTTCCCTCATGATGGGTTTATGTGGTTAACTGAAGAAATTCAAAACTTTGACGTACTGAAGATTAATGATGATGTTGATATTGGGTATGTACTAGAGGTTGATATACATTATCCACACCACCTGCATGATGACACAATAAGCACCCTTTTGCCCTGAAATGATCTGCGCACCAACTTCCAAGGAGGAGAAGTTAATCCGAACCTGTGTGATAAGACCAACTATGTTATACATTACCGATATTTAAAACAATGTATAGAACATGGTTTAATTGTTATATACCATAGGGTTTTACGCTTTCGTCAAAGTCCATGGCTAGTACTATATAGACCTTAACACTGCTCTCCGAAATCAACCAAAGAACATATTCGAAAAGGATTTCTTTAAACGTATGAACAATGTTGTATTGGGCAGAACAATGGAGAATGTTGACAAAAGAAGAGTTATCAAGTTAATGCATTGGGAAAATAACGGTCGTCGTGGGTCTAGCACGGTACGTCGCAAAACCACAATTTATAAATTATTCAATTCACGAACAACTTATTTGCGGTGAATTGTCGAAACAGGTTGTTACGTATGACAAACCCGTATATATTTGGATTTGGTGTTTTGGATCTTTCAAAATTATAATGTATCGTTTTGTATGTATCTTGCGCAGTCATTACGGTAATAATATAACATTGCTCTATACAGACACAGATTCTTTAATTGTCGAGATAATAACTGATGATGATGCATGCCCATATGCGGAATAATGTTGATGAATATGACACATCCAACTATCGAAATAGTCTGCATGGTATTACAACGAATACATCCGTCTTCGGAAGAATGAAAGATGTGTATGCAGGGAAAGCGATCCACTATTTTTATGGTGCTGGATCAAAATCATATTGTTTAAAGCTTGGTGACAACGAAGTCGTTAAGAAAGCTAAAGGAGTTAAGAAAGTAGTTATTCAAAAGTGTTGACGAGGTAGACTACAAAGCTGTTGAGGGGCGTCTGATAAAATAGTAATGTGTAAAATGCTTGTGTTTCGATCAACGTTACATGATATTTATTCAGAAATGTTAAACAAAACTGCGTTTAGGTCCTAGGATAACAAACGGAATCGATTACGTGATACACGTTCAACATTGGCGTGTATTAGAGAATTCCGAATTGAGAACGTCGATCCGCTGAGCGGTTTACTAGGTTGCTAGAGAAATGAATTTGTATGATCCAGAAGGTATACGATAGTTTGGGTAGTGACACTGGTAGCTTTAGATATATTCTCCATAAGGAAACTAGTAGTAATATTAGTTAACGGTAATCTGCAAACCAAGGTAACATCTCAGGTTGAGTAGTCACTGCAATACCGTTCTTTGTGGACTATATATTATTATTATGTAACAATTCCTTATCGACAGAATATATACAGAATGGCCAAATATTGTGTGGTATAAAGAAATAAACATAATACACATTTACAATTTTTTATTTAAAAAACCGTATAGTTTATTGCATTACATATGTATCATACAGATAGTGTACATTAGCCAGAGCGCAGTTGTATGATGACTGAAACGATAGAAATAACACAAAAGCAGGAAGAGCGGTATGTTCATCAAGTTCAATAACGGGCTGGGACAAACAGTTTCTGACGTAATCTGCTGTCTCTCCACCCTTGACATAGACAGAATCGGTTGGTTGAATCAATCGGTTGAGAATTCTTCGAAAGTGATATGCCCCTCTTCCCATTTATGCACAGTTATGCATTAACCAAGTAGCTGAACGGCGACTTGCATCTAACATATGCCACGGGTACGGTGATTTAAAAATATAGTGAGCAATTTGTTTTCCATTAAAAATTGCGAGTTATTTCGGTATAAAAGCGTTTGAAACTTTAAACCCTTGTACATCAACCATGACGGGCATTGTATTACAATTGTCGTACTGCTTTGGTTAACGCGTTGTACGTAACTAAACGGTCATGGAGTATAACACAGTATGCGGTCGTACTGGCGGGTACGTCGGCTGATGTTTCGAATTCTACACGAAGAACTACAGCTTTAGAGTGTAATGCCTCTTTTTGATTTGAACGATCTACCACTATCAATGGTGCAGCTGACGTAAATTGAGTAGGTGTGAGTAACGGTTGACCATCTCTTTGATAATATGACATTTGGAATTTAGCTAACATTTCATACAACGTAGCAAAGCAATCATAATTAACGTATAAATTGTCATACGGATAACGGTCCGTGTTAAGAAACACCCGAATATTATTTAGTGCACATTTATCGAATCTGCTCATATTTGCAGAACATTATTCTCTCGCCCAGTTTGAAATCCTATAATAATGTATCTATGTGTTTCTATGCTAGTAGATCTATTGATTGCCCATGTATACTTAGCTGTTGCTGAACGGCGGGATATATGAGTTTCCCAACTTCTAAATGCCACTGGAGTATTTACATTCTTATCAATGTACTTGGTTAGCGCCAATTCCTCCGCTAGTGCTTGAATGATATGCGAAAGATTTCCAATATATTTTATCTACGTTAACTCTTAATGCTCATCAGCAGTTATAATTACTGCGTCGTTATCAGTATTACTGTGAATTAAAACCAGTTCTTGTCTAATGTTCAAAATCACCTTATTGTAGTCTTCAGCAAAGTTTGAGTAGCAGTCTGGTATACAAACATGTATTATAGCGCGTCACCATATTTTCTTTAAATGTAGTCCTATCGTTATGACTTCCCGTTAAAATTGATGAGATCTCCGTCTTGGTCTACTATTTTAAGTATTGTTGAAATGGTAGATGTATTGATAGGTAAATAGATGACATGTTGAGGGATTCAATTATTTTATATCCAGTTGGTACACTGGGAAGAATTGATGAATTATGTGTGATGACTCACCATTCTTAAAACTGTCACTTGTTATATTGCACTCGATAATTAATGAGTTAATTGATAATGTTAATAGGATTATGGAGTTATGCACTTTTTACCTTGGTAAACAGTTTTATTAAATCCCAGCATAGGTCCTATCGAATTTTCTACATTGAAGTTAATGTCATGGGTTGCTTTCATATTTGCTTTCATAGTATTATTATTCGCTCGTAAAGTAATATATCCTCTAATCCTTCACTGTCTCATTAATATATTATTCACATCCGATTTCGTATGATCCTGGTGGTATTGTAATTCTCTTTCCAAATACGAGTTTGTTATTCTTTGAAGTAACATTCTGTATAGTATTGAAAGATTCAAAACTAGTCAACCCCATTACATATTCCGACTCATTATCAAGAAAAATCGGTGGATTAAAGGGTGGCTTGCAAGATAGAGTTTTTACCGGTAAATGTAAATGTGTACGACATTACGATCACGTAACGACTACTGTCAATCAGAACGAATAAAATATAAAAATCGTAGACAAATGAACCTTGTAAAGTTCAATTGTGTTAAGTGTAATTGGTAAATGTTATAATCAATTATGTTTTTGATACCATCACTTTTAAATATCCAGATTCACGATACCACATTCATTTGTATGGATTCGTGTAGGTAAGTTATCTCGCATATATATCCCTCTAAAATAGGGAATCTTTAATTGCTCAAAATTTTGATAGCTCAACATTACTTAAGGCGGTGGTAGCTTCAGTGGGAGTTTTTGAATACGGTTGTAAATATATAAACCTCGTTTATATGGTTTTATATATAAACCTTTCCTAAGCCTGCTGCTTCCATTGCTTGATTGTGTCGTTTGGTTTCTTCTAACGTTTTGTCGCATTTTGCGTCAGTACCGCTTTGCCACTGCAGCAGCACCGCCACAAAGAGACTAAAGCTCCTAATGCTGCAAATAGGGGAATAAGTGGTATGAATCCACCACGTTTTGGTATTGGTAATATTCTGCTCTTGGGTGACATAATTTTTTGTGTTTTAGAGCGCTTAAGGCTGTATTGTCGCTTTTAAAGATGATCGAAGTTTACCACCAACACGACGTCTCGCTAGAAGGATTTTGTTAAACGAAATTGCTCTGCGAGCACGCTTTCTTCGTCGATTTGCTTCCCATTCCCACTCTTTTTCCTGTCCGTGATTTGCTTTCCATTCCCATTGTCCGTTTTCCTTTCATTACACCAGCTATGGTTAATGCAGCCCTTTCTCCAAGGTAGCGTCGGAACGAAATCTATTCCAAGCTTTTGTTGCAAAGTCTTATCGGCTATGTGTCGTTGTCCTTAGATCGTTTGACTGGGAGTATGCAATATCGTGTTCTTTACACTTCGTCCAATGCGTTAATACCTATCATCGCGAGCTAATCGTTTTGTAAACGGGTGCCTGGTCCCACAGTATCGATATCCGATATATGCAACTCCACGGGTAATTTATTTATTAAGGTATTAATTAATCCTGAACCTTTTTTCTATTACACCGGGAGACTTCATACCAGACTGACTGTCACACCACTACTAAACTAGTTTTATGTATATGTATATATATATATATATATATATATATATATATATATATATATATATATATATATATATATATATATATATATATTAACAGCATCATTCCACAAAGATACAGAATTACCTATCAAAACTACACTGAACAAGGAACGCTACTCTAAACACAGCGGTTTACTAAAAAGAGGATGTAAACGAGGTATAATCGTCGGTCCATCCGGTTGCAGAAAAACAAATGTTATGATTACCTTGTTAGAACATCCAAATGGTTTACGATTTTGAAAATATATATGTATACTGAAAATATTATACCAACCGAAATACCAATACCAACGAAATTAAATGGAACCCATAAAAGAAGTCGAATTTTGAATACAGTGATAGTGATGTTATATCCCTAGTGATTCCGTAAAATTCAATAATGATTTTTGATGATGTAGCGTGTCATAAACAAAATGAAATAAGAGATCATTTCTGTTTTGGAGACATCGAAATAATGATTGTTTCTATCTGTGTCAAACTTATTTTTCAATTCCAAACAGCTTATACGTGATAATGCAAATTTACTTTTCTTTTTCAACAAGATCACACTAATCTTAAGCATGTGTATGATGATCACGTTAATGTCGATATGTCATTTGATAGATTTAAAACATGTTTCTGTTGCTGGCGTGACAAATTCGGATTTCTTGTGATTGATAAAGAAAGTGATGTTAATGCAGGTCGTTACCGTAAGATTTGACTGTTTCATTGCATTATAAATATTGCAGTAGTACTGTATCCATGCAGTCGTAATGGAGGAGCGTTTAGTACAAGACATTTTACGTGCTCGCAAGGGTGTGCAAAAAATATGCTAATTTGAAAGAAGACACTGCACTTACAGAACGTGCAATGGAAGCACACTTTAAACCAATCACACAACCATTAACACAATCGATTACTAAAAAGATGGTTTTCTCATCAAAGCTGAACCTTACACCAGAAGTAGGAAAACTGGACCCATTGCACAGGTAAATGAAATTCAGTAAACTGGATTACATAAGGCTCCACGTACTTTTATTCCTGACACCATCCCACAACCTGTACAGGAAACTGTAATTGCTGATACCACGACGAGGTGGAAATTCCTACTTGCAACAATTAAAATCAGAACTGTTAGCTGCTGGATCTCAACCCGCCTTTGAAGAGTATCTTAATCAATAAAGGATTAGCGAAGCACTATGTCGAAGGTATATTTAGAGACACCGAAGATGAATATGACTTAACATATGGTGTGCATTTTGTTCCTGAAGAGAGAAATTTTTTATTGGCGATGCTGAACTAGACTTTATGGGAAGATTTTCGTATGGCTCTTCGACTATCAGGGAACACCGGGATTATATCTAAAAAAGTTTAGGATTCACAAAGGTGATCTACAGTACATATGACATTTTCGTACAAATGCTGCCCGACGTAATTATAACCCTGATGACCAAATCAGAGGAAATAATAGTAAGAAATACACTGAAATCATTAAACCATTACTTCAACCTAGAAAACGTTCTGTTACTTCATCTATTGCACCTCCAGCCACCAGATCTCGAACAACTTCTATGTCCAAAAGAGGTGGGATGCAACTGTTGCGATACAACAAATCTATTGAGTTTGTACCTTGGAATAATCCGAATAAAGTAGATTGATAAGGGAATTATTAGGATCAATGTCAGCAGGAAACACTAGCAATCACAACGAAATAATGTATATAATTGACGAACTACGTAACGCAAAAGTAATAAAGTATCTCTTGTTATAAACCTATTACTATACTCATTTCGTTTCATTGTTACAACGACTATCACTAAGATAGTACTGTATGTCCATCAGTATGCCAATAGATAAATTTGCGGACACCTTCATCATCAAATGACAATAGATAAATTTGGTAAACATATTACTCAGCATCACAGTGATGCCACGCACAGTGATGACACGAAACCAGATGATATATTACGAAACTTATTTTAACTTGCAAGGTTTATTGAATAAGAAGACAGTAGATATTCCATTGGGTACACAGATGGAAAATATTTGTTTCCTTATACAGAGTGTACTATAACGCAGAAGGTGTCGAATTTACGAAAGAACAATCATTCATCATAGAAATTCTACTAAAGTCCAAAGCGAAAAATGAGTAAAGTTGATGTTGAAGAACTGCACAAACCAGCAAGAAGAAATTTTCCGCGGCGTTGTGTAGTACTCAAAGGGTTAAATGATCTATTTCAAGCCGATTTAGTGGAAATGATCCCATGTGCTCGAGTGAATAAAGGATTTCGATACATTTTAGTGATAATAAATGCTTTCTCTAAATATGTCTGTTGTCAATCAAACGCAAGAATGGTAAACTAATTGCAGATGTAATGGATAAACTTCAGTCTTGTTTGCAAAGAACGCCGACACATATACAAACTGGTACGGGAACAGTATTTTATAATGCGGAATTAAAAAAAGTGATGAAAGAGTTCCATATCAATCATTATAGTAGTTATTCCACTTTCAAAAGTAGTATAGTGGAACGTGTAAATCGCACCTTAAAGTAATAATGGAAAACATTCAGTATGCAAGGATCCTACAAGTGGTTAGCAATACTACCTCGTATTGTTGCCGATTATAATTCCAGAAAGCATAGAACAATAGGATACAAACCGGTAGATATCACGGAAAATAATGTTGCAGATATCTTGAATCATTTAAAATGTCATAAAGTTCTTGATACTAAGACACCTAGATTTTGAGTGATTATGTGCATTAGTAAGTATAGAAGCATATTCTCTAAGGGTTACACACCTAATTGGAGTTACGAAGTCTTTCAAATATCAACAGTGAAACGTTCAAGCCCAATCACCTGCACTTTACGCGGTAGTCGTGACGAAGAGATTCAAGGCCGGTTCTAGAGCTTCAAAGTTAAACATCCTGACATTTACCTAGTTGAACGTAATCCGACGTCAAGGGAATAAATCTCTCGAGCCCATCTTTGTAGGTAGCCGTGGTCCTTCCGGTGAGTAGAAATAATTTGTAATTATTCCCTGATTGTCTATAAGTAAATGCCATTCCTTCTTATCAAACGTCACTCCACTACTCTTAGATCCACCAAGTTTCATGACTGCTTCAAAATTGAACCGAGGTGACAGACCGACATTAACATACTTCGACTTACTTTTGTTTAGGTAATACTGCACATTATTAATTATATCACGACCCTAACTTGAATTTATAATGGCAATCTTCGCCTTTTCTACCGCTTGACTTAAGATGTTCTCCATTATGTACGATACTGACTTCACATGCACTCTCTCTGTATTTATATCCCACCTTTCTTTTTACCTGGGTCAGTGACGTGACCTCGACATTATTAACGCGTATTACTACAACGATCTTGACATCTTCACTATTCCAAGGCTGCCTGTCAATACTGGAGGGTCCACTGCTTCAAGTTTTTCTGTCAATAATTTGGTTTAGGTTAGCACTCGTTTCTCTTCAATACAAAACCGAGGTCACCTCCTTCTTATACGAAGTTACGCTCCACAAGGTCCTTTTTGAGTTAAAAAGGAGAGAACACGCATACCAACCATCTGGTGGTATGCATTTATGCCATACATGCTACTCCACGTTGCAACCACGAGATTACCGCGTGGTTGACCACCACACCCACATGAAATGGACAATTTTTACTGTCATGATGAGGTGCTCATCGTGTAGAGCACCTAACCACGTGACATGGTGTATATACGATTACCGTTACCTGTGTACAAGTCTGTTATGTGGACTATTAATATTTTTTATGTATTGTATGTAATAGATTATTTTATGTCATTCGATTACCTTCTTCAGCAGTTAAAACATGTGCGACGTACCACCAAACTTTTATTATCCGTAGTATTACAATTGTTTCGATTAACGCTTACTAACGTATCGAATATGTTCTGGGGTTCAACCTTCAATACGCTGGATTCATTTCCACATCTGCAGATGACCTTGAATGCTTCCTGTGTGGGTTAGAATAAACCGATGGCAACCATCTGACAATCCGCTACAGGATACTCCGATGGGCGCCACACTGCACGTATGCTCAGTTACTTGCACCACGTACACGCAGATGTAATGAAACGGAAGTGGAAAGAACCTTTTGTACTTGGACCAAATCAAAATGTTTTATTCAGAAAATCATATTGAATAATACAATTGTATGTCCTTGTTTATAGAAATAAATATATCAATATATAGTTTTTTTTTTTTGGTTTCTAGAGTGTGTATCTTGCCAAAGTAAGGTGAATAGATGGATACACAGGTAGCATTATGTTCATCAAATGACCTTGCTTATGTATGAGATGACTGCCCTGGTGTTGTGTAAGCTTTGAGATCTCGAGAAGTAAAAATCTGAGTGGCCTTCATGGTTTGTAACTGATAAATTGGGTCACTGTATAACCTTGGGTATGTGGGGCTTGTAAAAGTAGGTCAGACACTGCAATTGTCAACATTGGTTAGGTGGTTGCTGATGTGGTAACCTTGGAAATGTGGGTGTTCAAAGTCTCCAAACTTACCTACTTGTATTGACTCCTCAAGAGTTGTTCTGGCGATTGAAATCTCAAGACTTTAAGTTCTAGAACTTGGTCAAAGGGTGCACATAACCAATCATTGACAACTATAAATTAAATTTAAACATTAGACATGCGCTTTTCTACAAGCGAGCGAAAAGAACAAGTTTGCGCTTTTCCGAGGAGCGAGCTTTTTATTTACTTTGTCGTTCGTCGAGCGGTAAAGTGACCAAAACGCTCGCTTGGTTACCATGGAAACCATAACAATAAAGAAACGGTATTTGACGATGTCAACAATTTTGTGACCAGCGCGTGATGTTAACATTGTTCTCGTACAATAAAAATGTCTTTCCGTGAAAATTGAATGGAAATCGATGGAATTAGAGAACTTTTCTTTACTCCGTCGGAAGGTGCCAAATCAGTTGCTCTTAATTTACTGCCAGAGAAGTCGAGAAGAAAGTATGAAAAGCAGTATCAACTTTTCAAGAAATAGTTCGAATTAAAAAGAACCAAGATCATATCAGAAAATATTTTACTTGCATATAAATAAATCACCGATATTTGTGGAAGCGAGAAATTCTGAAAACATCTCGATACATTCAGCATCAGAAACTTCCACTGAAATCGTCATCAAAAATTGCGAATTTTACCTTTAATATTGTAAATAATAAGAAAAATGATAGTTCATAAATATAGTGTTATTAAAAAAATCTATGGCCTTTATTAATCTTACTTTTATTATTTAAATTTGCACCACATAAAAGTAATAAATAAATTACTACTAATCTTAAATAATCATTTTCATCAGATTATTTAAAATAAGCTGGTGTAGTAGCCACGGTTTTATTAACTTTGTTAGCAACACTCAAGAATTCTAAAGTTTGTATGTTGGCGTTTAACGTTTAATGTTAGTAAAATACAAATTAGCAACTTTAGTTATACAGAGTAATAAAAATTCAAGTTTGAATAGTCTAATATTTCGTTCTTAGAGTTTTCCTCCACTGCAGGCGGTAGAAATTTATTTTCTTATAAGTTATTCAAAGAAATAATATCAGGTTTAAATAGGTACATAACTACATTATTACGTTAAATAAAAAAAATTACCAAATTTAGTTACACAAAGTAATGAAAAGCTAGTTATTATTATTATAAACTCTCACTTTCTGAAATATTCTTTTTAATAAAGGCAGCAGGAATATAAATATATCTTTTTTAGTAAATAATTCGTAAACGAAGCATACAATACATTCAAATATTAATAAATCACAATTACCACAATTTAACAACGTTAGTTACAGAAAGTAATAAAAAATTAGCTATTTTTATAGCAATCTATCATTATCGGAAACTTTCATAGTACAAAAGGTCGTAGGAATGTGTTGTTTAGTAAATAATTCGAAGTATCTATCACATTGGTGCCCAAATTATTGCGTTAAGTAAAATGCAATCTACCAACGTTAGTTACGAAAAACAATTCAAAACTTGGTTGGTAGTACATCTTTTATTTTTTAACAGTTTTGTCCTACTGAAGGTGGTAGAAATGTATTTTTTACCAATTCAATGAACTTATAAGGTTTTCGCATATAGCACAGGCGAATATTATGTTTTGGACAAAGCAGGCTATACTTGTCGCTGCTGTCAGCAAACATTAACAAATAATTGTTTGAGGTGTCAAAACGTTCTTAAAACAGCTATTTGTGTCAAATTTATTCTAATAATTATCAGATAATGAAAAGTTTTGAAAAGTATAACTTATGTGATACTTGTAAAGTATTGTGCCATGTTCAAATACGCCATTCCAGTTTTAAATACTTAACTGCCCAATTTGAAAAATGCGACCAAGGCAAGTCCAAGAATGGTTTGTTTAAGAAGATTCAAAGAAGTCTAATGCAAATGTCGACCAAATATAATTATTTTCCCAGAAGAAGACTGAATAAAAACATTTCAAAGTATTGCCTACATGTCGTCAAATACAGACATCTTACACGTTGAAGGACACTAACGCTGATCAGCGTCCTCAACGTCAAATGTGGCAGAACGCTGACCAGCGTCCTCAGTTATACCTACCGGAATGACGGTACGCTGCTCGTCGATTTATTTTCTATAAAAAATAAATGTAATAGAGTCGATACTGTCATGACTGGTTTACACACACATTCGTCTCAATGTTACACACACAGAAATTACAGTTGCCTCTAATACCCTCCTTCCACTTTCAACCTTTGTACCTCCATACATGCACATATCGATGTCCTGCGTTTCAGTTGGCATACATATTTTTCCTGCTTTGTTTATATATTTAACCAGATATGTAGTATACATATTTTTTTTCTACGTTGTCCTATGAGGTAATGGCTACAAATACATGGATATTGCTGTTGCTTCAGATAGAAATCGATGATGACATATATGATCCGTATGAACGGGAACATAAGCGACTGTACGATTTATCTAATTATGTATCCTCAGAAGACGAGGAACCTTATGCGGACAATGAGGTAGAATTTTGTTCCGGTGAAAGTTACGGAACCAGCCATGATGCTTTGTCAGAATCTAAGGGAAGTGTCTTGGACTCCGTATCTGTTCAAGAAATTGTAGAAGCGGAAGAACGCAAGCAACCGATACGACACGATTAAGTAGCGTTTCACCGCTACCTTTGAATACCGACGATTAGAAATCCACAACTGCTTCAATACGAACATCAATTTTGACGATAGTGTACCGGAAAAAAATCTTGATCCTGACAAAACTAATAGACATGTTTGTAAATTTATTTACCAATGACTTACTGAACTATATCGTTACCTGTACAAATGACTATGGAGCAACTTTAGTCATACCAACAACCTAAAACAAAACATAGTAGAGATTCCGTATTCCGCTCTGTCAGCAGTGACATGAAGAAGTTTTCCATTTACTGCAAGATCAACAACATCGAATATGCGTCGATATTTGAATTCAGGTGTCCTTATATTAATAACAATATTTAACTATACCACGTCAGCAGGAGATTCACAGATACTCAGGTTTTCTGCTCTTCTCAACGTCAAGCCAAATAAAGCAAATATACAAACCGTTATCGATACGCTTTATCTCGATTTCAATCCGTATGGTCCCACTGAAATTTCTATTGTCGAATCGTTATTGCATTTCCGTGGTAGACTCGCCTTTAGAGTGTCCATAAAAAGTAAGAAATCTCGTTACGGAACCAATTTTTAGAGTTGACATCTCTGAGATACCTTCTGAATATGGAGATGCACAGTCGGATCATGAAAAAAATGAGTCGATCAATAGTAAAACAAAAGCTGTAGTATTACGATTAATGACACCATTTCTAAATTAAATAATGAAATCTTCATGGATAGTTACTATAATATGTATGAATTATCCAGAAAAATTTGAAGACACACGCACACAATTACGCATGCGCGCACGCATGCACGCACGCACTCACATACACGCACACACGCACACACGCACACACGCACATCCGCAAACACACGCACACACGCACACACGCACACACGCACACACGCACACACGCACACGCACACACGCACACACGCACACACGCACACGCACAACGCACAACGCACACACGCACACACGCAACGCACATACGCACACACGCACACAATGCACACACGGCTACGTATTTCAAAATCGCACACTACTCTAAATATTGAAAATCGATATTTAAAAAAAGCATGCTTACTGTTTTAAGGTTATGAACTGTAATCGTTTTAGTATTTAAAGCTTTATATTAAAAGATACATGTGCATACATACCGTTTCTCTCACAAATCAGTAAAAAGAACGTTGAAAGAGGCTTTTTATAAAGACTAATCAACAATAAATACTCAAGAAATACGAAATATGACAAATGTCAATTGTTTGCGTTTAATGTTTATCGGAGACTTTAATGGTAATTGGACAACGTTTTACTGCTATAAATTTTTAATTTAGTTCATATTTTCTTTTTCTTTTTGGTAGAGCTGTATGTATATTTACTTAAATCGATTTCTTATCTGTATCTAGATGAGATTAATAAAGTTTTATAAAAATTTACTTGTCCTAATCAGTCTGAATATGCATCGTTTTTGTTCTTGATTTCTCAGAATCGAAGTGTATTTAGATAACAATCTATTTTTAGAAATTATAACGGAACAATGGATGTCTTTGTTCTCTCATGTGGCCTTGAAAATTATAAACATAGACTTTGAAGCGTCGTCTTGGTCAATGGATGGTCTTTGTTCTTGATTTCCTGAAATTGAGATAACAATCTATTTTTAGAATAACGGAACAATGAATCGTCTTTGTTCTTTTCTCATGTGACCTTGAAAATTGTAAGCATAGACTTTTAACCGTTGACTAGAACAGTGAATCGTCTTTGTTCTTGATTTCCTAGAATCGAGGTGTAGATAACAATCTATTTTATAACTCGACCGGAACAATGAATCGCCTTTTGTTCTCTCATGTGACCTTGAAAATTGTAAGCATAGACTTTGAACCGTCGGTTTGAACAATGCATCGTCTTTGTTTTGATTTCAGAATTTCAGAAGCTGACTCAGCCAAAACAATAGATCGTCTTTGTCTCATTACCTTGAAAATTGTGGCATAGACTTTGAACTGTTCTAGAACAATGGGCCCCTTTGTTCTTGATTTTTCTCAGAATTGAGATGTGGATAACAATCTATTTTATAACTCGACCTGAACAATGGATCGTCTTTGTTCTCTCGTATAAACGGTTGTCAAACAGCTATCTGTTTTAAACGCATGTTTTAGAAAAGCTACCTGTTTTAGAAACGGCTACCTGTTTTTAGGAAACGGCTACCTGTTTTAGAAACGGCTACCTGTTTAGGGAACGAACCACTTTGTGCGTTTGCTAGGGGCGACCATAGTAAACACTGCTTGATCACCTTAAAGCATAAGACAACACCTCAGGGCTTGAGACCGAGGCAATATGACTTTGAGGATGCAGATAACCCAATTGATGTGTACAATCAATAACCAAAAATCTAGTAACTTTTCTAGTGACTTTGCATGACCTTAAGGATAAGCACTTGAAGCAGACCTGAATAGACTTAGCTGTTACCAACTCAACGTGGCCCTGACTTAGCAGGGTTACCAACCTGAATAGACTTAGCAGGGTTACCAACCTTTCCTACAACGTAACCGAGGTGACCTTGAAGAAGCAGGGTTACCAACCTACCACGTGGCCTTGAAGAGACAACAGGGTTACAAACCTTCCTACAACATGGCCCGAGGTGACCTTAAGAGACTTAGCAGGGTTACCAACCCTTCCTACAACATGACCTTGAAGAAACTTAAAGGTTACAAACCTTTCCTACCACGTGGCCTGAGGTGATTTAGCATGGTTACCAACCTTTCCTACAATGTGGTTGAGGTGACCTTGAAGATGATGACCTTGATAAACCATCTGAGAAAGTGGATTAGAAGTGACATAGCCTATCTACTCCCAAGCAATAGTCACACTGATGTACAAACGTGTATAGGGGACGTGAAAGTGAATGTTTTGAAACTAATACAAATTCAGTTGCAGAAACACTTCTAAAAATGTAATGTTGAGTTATTTTGTTTCTACTTTTTGAACAGTAGAGAAAGCACGGAACTTAAATCCTTTCAGACGAAATATGATATTCTAAGTGTTTGGATGGTTGTGGAAGATTATTTCCATAGCATAGTGGAAATATTGGATGCCAAACAATCTGAATTTCAGCATAAATATTCTGGTAAGTGTGAGTCATGAGGTGTAGGGTGGTGCATTATTAATATATTCTGTTATGTAGGGTGGTCGCTGGAGAATTTCGTATATTTAGAGGTAAACATGTTAAAATTTTCTCCCACTACGTGTTCATACTATATAAATGTCCTGAAATTTCGCAGAAACATGCCATAGTGAATGTGAAGAATAATGATAATTGCTGCTTTGCATGGACTATTGTATCAGGCACTAGTGACACTGAAGAATATACCACAGCGGACAACTTCTTACCCTGATTTCAGAACGTTATTCAACTGGAATGGTGTAGAATTTCCTGTTAAGTTGACGAATATTTCAACGTTTGAGACAACAACAATATCCATCAATGTTTATGGAGGATAGTATCGTGATGGTCATCGTCACGTAGTGGGTCTTTCTACTATACCAAAGCCAAACAGTCAGTTCATGTTAATTTACTACTATTAGTCAGTAACCAAACAGGATAATCAGCATTATGTATAAAAATTTTTCTCGTTTACTTAGCAACCAAATAACTCGGCGGAATGGAGCAATATATTTTGTGATTCGTGTCTTTATTATTTAGATCCGAGGAGCAATTAACTCGACACGTGTCACATGACTGTAATTTCGTATACACAAAATTACCTGGCGTAAACAAAAAAGACAGAACCGGAATTCTATGCGGAAAATATACTTGCGTTTCGAACTATCAAACAGATGTTCTACCATTCGTAATATATGCAGATTTTGAAGCGCTCTATTAGTCCGGTAGATACGCTGAACCAGATCCTGAACAACCGTTTACGATAAAGACGTTTAAACATAACCATACTTTAGTTATTATATTAAGTGTAGTGTAAACGATGTGGTCCAAATTAGAACTGTATAGGGGTTAATGCGGAGATATTTATACGACTAGAAAGTGATGTAAAACGGATATAAATGAACATTTCAAAGCTATTCTTCCAATGACTAACATGAACAACGGTGATATGAACAAAGTCGAAATTGTTATATGCGACCAGGCTTTACGGACGATCCGACAAAAAAGTACGAGATCACTGTCACGTCACTGGTATATCGTGGTGTGCACATTCAAATTGTAATTAAACTATCAGGTACCAACATTTATCCCAGTTTTTCTACATAATCTCAGTGGTTATGATGTTCACCTGTTCATTAAACAGTTAGCGAGTGAAACGGAAGAAATTACGTACATCCTGTTAATAGTGAAAAATATATAACGTTTGGTAAGCATATTTTGTTGATGAATATGTAAACAGCCATGGTATAGGAAAGAATACATTAATTTACGTTTCGTCGATAGTTTACGGTTTATGGTTTCATGGCCGCATCGTTAGATACTCTATCCCAAAATTTATCAGACGAGATCAATGTATAAAGGTAAGGAAATATTTTAGTATGATAATGACTTCACCTTGGTTAGAATGAAAGTTTCCTATGCGTACGTAGACAGTTTTAGTAAATTGAAGATGTCACGGTGCCATCATGACAAATTCTGTGATCGCGATGCAAATATATCCGATGAAGAATAATGTCGCATCCTACTGGTATGGGATCACTTTAAGTGTAATACACTCGGTGATTATGCTGATATATTTAAAATCAGATGTGCTTGTTATTGACGTGTTCAAAACTTAGGCGGCTCTGTCTAGGCGTGTATGGGTTAGAACCTGCACAGTATGCCACTACCTGGATTGGCGTGGATGCCATGTTGAAATGTACTAAAGTAGAGCTAGAATTACGGATATGGATATGTACCACTTTTTAAGAAAGGTATTTGTGTGGAGTGGGTACTTGTATCAAGCGAGAAATATTAACAACGAGTTTGTTCAAATTATGATCCTAATCGTCCTAAAGTCTTTTTACAGTATTTAGATGCCACGAATTTATGAATGGAGTATGCGGCAATACCTTCCCTCATGATGGGTTTATGTGGTTAACTGAAGAAATTCAAAACTTTGACGTACTGAAGATTAATGATGATGTTGATATTGGGTATGTACTAGAGGTTGATATACATTATCCACACCACCTGCATGATGACACAATAAGCACCCTTTTGCCCTGAAATGATCTGCGCACCAACTTCCAAGGAGGAGAAGTTAATCCGAACCTGTGTGATAAGACCAACTATGTTATACATTACCGATATTTAAAACAATGTATAGAACATGGTTTAATTGTTATATACCATAGGGTTTTACGCTTTCGTCAAAGTCCATGGCTAGTACTATACATAGACCTTAACACTGCTCTCCGAAATCAACCAAAGAACATATTCGAAAAGGATTTCTTTAAACGTATGAACAATGTTGTATTGGGCAGAACAATGGAGAATGTTGACAAAAGAAGAGTTATCAAGTTATTAATGCATTGGGAAAATAACGGTCGTCGTGTGGGTCTAGCACGGTACGTCGCAAAACCACAATTTATAAATTATATTCAATTCACGAACAACTTATTTGCGGTGGAATTGTCGAAACAGGTTGTTACGTATGACAAACCCGTATATGTCGGATTTGGTGTTTTGGATCTTTCGAAAATTATAATGTATCGTTTTTGTACGTTATCTTGCGCAGTCATTACGGTAATAATATAACATTGCTCTATACAGACACAGATTCTTTAATTGTCGAGATAATAACTGATGATGTGCATGCCCATATGCGGAATAATGTTGATGAATATGACACATCCAACTATCGAAATAGTCTGCATGGTATTACAACGAATACATCCGTCTTCGGAAGAATGAAAGATGTGTATGCAGGGAAAGCGATCCACTATTTTTATGGTGCTGGATCAAAATCATATTGTTTAAAGCTTGGTGACAACGAAGTCGTTAAGAAAGCTAAAGGAGTTAAGAAAGTAGTTATTCAAAAAGTGTTGACGGAGGTAGACTACAAAGCTGTTGCAGGGGCGTCTGATAAAATAGTAATGTGTAAAATGCTTGTGTTTCGATCAACGTTACATGATATTTATTCAGAAATGTTAAACAAAACTGCGTTTAGGTCCTAGGATAACAAACGGAATCGATTACGTGATACACGTTCAACATTGGCGTGGGGGTATTAGAGAATTCCCGAATTGGAGAACGTCGATCCGCTGAGCGGTTTACTGGAGGTTGCTAGAGAAATGAATTTGTATGATCCAGAAGGTATACGATAGTTTGGGTAGTGACACTTGGTAGCTTTAGATATATTCTCCATAAGGAAACTAGTAGTAATATTAGTTAACGGTAATCTGCAAACCAAGGTAACATCTCAGGTTGAGTAGTCACTGCAATACCGTTCTTTGTGGACTATATATTATTATGTAACAATTCCTTATCGACAGAATATATGAATACCAAATATTGTGTGGTATAAAGAAATAAACATAATACATTTACAATTTTTATTTAAAAACCGTATAGTTTATTGCATTACATATGTATCATACAGATAGTGTACATTAGCCAGAGCGCAGTTGTATGATGACTGAAACGATAGAAATAACACAAAAGCAGGAAGAGCGGTATGTTCATCAAGTTCAATAACGGCTGGGACAAACAGTTTCTGACGTAATCTGCTGTCTTCCACCCTTGACATAGACAGAATCGGTTGGTTGAATCAATCGGTTGAGAATTCTTCGAAAGTGATATGCCCCTCTTCCCATTTATGCACAGTTATGCATTAACCAAGTAGCTGAACGGCGACTTGCATCTAACATATGCCACGGGTACGGTGATTTAAAATATAGTGAGCAATTTGTTTTCCATTAAAAATTGCGATTATTTCGGTATAAAAGCGTTTGAAACTTTAAACCTTGTACATCAACCATGACGGGCATTGTATTACAATTGTCGTACTGCTTTGGTTAACGCGTTGTACGTAACTAAACGGTCATGGAGTATACACAGTATGCGGTCGTACTGGCGGGTACGTCGGCTGATGTTTGAATTCTACACGAAGAACTACAGCTTTAGAGTAATGCTTCTTTTGATTTGAACGATCTACCACTATCAATGGTGCAGCTGACGTAAATTGAGTAGGTGTGAGTAACGGTTGACCATCTCTTTGATAATATGACATTTAATTTAGCTAACATTTCATACAACGTAGCAAAGCAATCATAATTAACGCATTGTCATACGGATAACGGTCCGTGTTAAGAAACACCGAATATTATTTAGTGCACATTTATCGAATCTGCTCATATTTGCAGAACATTATTCTCTCGCCCAGTTTGAAATCCTATAATAATGTATCTATGTGTTTCTATGCTAGTAGATCTATTGATTGCCCATGTATACTTAGCTGTTGCTGGAACGGCGGGATATATGTGAGTTTCCCAACTTCTAAATGCCACTGGAGTATTTACATTCTTATCAATGTACTTGGTTAGCGCCAATTCCTCCGCTAGTGCTTGAATGATATGCGAAAGATTTCCAATATATTTTATCTACGTTAACTCTTAATGCTTCATCAGCAGTTATAATTACTGCGTCGTTATCAGTATTACTGCGAATTAAAACCAGTTCTTGTCTAATGTTCAAAATCACCTTATTGTAGTCTTCAGCAAAGTTTGAGTAGCAGTCTGGTATACAAACATGTATTATACCGCGTCACCATATTTTCTTTAAATGTAGCCCTATCGTTATGCCTTCCCCGTTAAAATTGATGAGATCTCCGTCTTGGTCTACTATTTTAAGTATTGTTGAAATGGTAGATGTATTGATAGGTAAATAGATGACATGTTGAGGGATTCAATTATTTTATATCCAGTTGGTACACTGGGAAGAATTGATGAATTATGTGTGATGACTCACCATTCTTAAAACTGTCACTTGTTATATTGCACTCGATAATTAATGAGTTAATTGATAATGTTAATAGGATTATGGAGTTATGCACTTTTTACCTTGGTAAACAGTTTTATTAAATCCCAGCATAGGTCCTATCGAATTTTCTACATTGAAGTTAATGTCATGGGTTGCTTTCATATTTGCTTTCATAGTATTATTATTCGCTCGTAAAGTAATATATCCTCTAATCCTTCACTGTCTCATTAATATATTATTCACATCCGATTTCGTATGATCCTGGTGGTATTGTAATTCTCTTTCCAAATACGAGTTTGTTATTCTTTGAAGTAACATTCTGTATAGTATTGAAAGATTCAAAACTAGTCAACCCCATTACATATTCCGACTCATTATCAAGAAAAATCGGTGGATTAAAGGGTGGCTTGCAAGATAGAGTTTTTACCGGTAAATGTAAATGTGTACGACATTACGATCACGTAACGACTACTGTCAATCAGAACGAATAAAATATAAAAATCGTAGACAAATGAACCTTGTAAAGTTCAATTGTGTTAAGTGTAATTGGTAAATGTTATAATCAATTATGTTTTTGATACCATCACTTTTAAATATCCAGATTCACGATACCACATTCATTTGTATGGATTCGTGTAGGTAAGTTATCTCGCATATATATCCCTCTAAAATAGGGAATCTTTAATTGCTCAAAATTTTGATAGCTCAACATTACTTAAGGCGGTGGTAGCTTCAGTGGGAGTTTTTGAATACGGTTGTAAATATATAAACCTCGTTTATATGGTTTTATATATAAACCTTTCCTAAGCCTGCTGCTTCCATTGCTTGATTGTGTCGTTTGGTTTCTTCTAACGTTTTGTCGCATTTTGCGTCAGTACCGCTTTGCCACTGCAGCAGCACCGCCACAAAGAGACTAAAGCTCCTAATGCTGCAAATAGGGGAATAAGTGGTATGAATCCACCACGTTTTGGTATTGGTAATATTCTGCTCTTGGGTGACATAATTTTTTGTGTTTTAGAGCGCTTAAGGCTGTATTGTCGCTTTTAAAGATGATCGAAGTTTACCACCAACACGACGTCTCGCTAGAAGGATTTTGTTAAACGAAATTGCTCTGCGAGCACGCTTTCTTCGTCGATTTGCTTCCCATTCCCACTCTTTTTCCTGTCCGTGATTTGCTTTCCATTCCCATTGTCCGTTTTCCTTTCATTACACCAGCTATGGTTAATGCAGCCCTTTCTCCAAGGTAGCGTCGGAACGAAATCTATTCCAAGCTTTTGTTGCAAAGTCTTATCGGCTATGTGTCGTTGTCCTTAGATCGTTTGACTGGGAGTATGCAATATCGTGTTCTTTACACTTCGTCCAATGCGTTAATACCTATCATCGCGAGCTAATCGTTTTGTAAACGGGTGCCTGGTCCCACAGTATCGATATCCGATATATGCAACTCCACGGGTAATTTATTTATTAAGGTATTAATTAATCCTGAACCTTTTTTCTATTACACCGGGAGACTTCATACCAGACTGACTGTCACACCACTACTAAACTAGTTTTATGTATATGTATATATATATATATATATATATATATATATATATATATATATATATATATATATATATATATATATATATATATTAACAGCATCATTCCACAAAGATACAGAATTACCTATCAAAACTACACTGAACAAGGAACGCTACTCTAAACACAGCGGTTTACTAAAAAGAGGATGTAAACGAGGTATAATCGTCGGTCCATCCGGTTGCAGAAAAACAAATGTTATGATTACCTTGTTAGAACATCCAAATGGTTTACGATTTTGAAAATATATATGTATACTGAAAATATTATACCAACCGAAATACCAATACCAACGAAATTAAATGGAACCCATAAAAGAAGTCGAATTTTGAATACAGTGATAGTGATGTTATATCCCTAGTGATTCCGTAAAATTCAATAATGATTTTTGATGATGTAGCGTGTCATAAACAAAATGAAATAAGAGATCATTTCTGTTTTGGAGGACATCGAAATAATGATTGTTTCTATCTGTGTCAAACTTATTTTTCAATTCCGAAACAGCTTATACGTGATAATGCAAATTTACTTTTCTTTTTCAACAAGATCACACTAATCTTAAGCATGTGTATGATGATCACGTTAATGTCGATATGTCATTTGATAGATTTAAAACATGTTTCTGTTGCTGGCGTGACAAATTCGGATTTCTTGTGATTGATAAAGAAAGTGATGTTAATGCAGGTCGTTACCGTAAGATTTGACTGTTTCATTGCATTATAAATATTGCAGTAGTACTGTATCCATGCAGTCGTAATGGAGGAGCGTTTAGTACAAGACATTTTACGTGCTCGCAAGGGTGTGCAAAAAATATGCTAATTTGAAAGAAGACACTGCACTTACAGAACGTGCAATGGAAGCACACTTTAAACCAATCACACAACCATTAACACAATCGATTACTAAAAAGATGGTTTTCTCATCAAAGCTGAACCTTACACCAGAAGTAGGAAAACTGGACCCATTGCACAGGTAAATGAAATTCAGTAAACTGGATTACATAAGGCTCCACGTACTTTTATTCCTGACACCATCCCACAACCTGTACAGGAAACTGTAATTGCTGATACCACGACGAGGTGGAAATTCCTACTTGCAACAATTAAAATCAGAACTGTTAGCTGCTGGATCTCAACCCGCCTTTGAAGAGTATCTTAATCAATAAAGGATTAGCGAAGCACTATGTCGAAGGTATATTTAGAGACACCGAAGATGAATATGACTTAACATATGGTGTGCATTTTGTTCCTGAAGAGAGAAATTTTTTATTGGCGATGCTGAACTAGACTTTATGGGAAGATTTTCGTATGGCTCTTCGACTATCAGGGAACACCGGGATTATATCTAAAAAAGTTTAGGATTCACAAAGGTGATCTACAGTACATATGACATTTTCGTACAAATGCTGCCCGACGTAATTATAACCCTGATGACCAAATCAGAGGAAATAATAGTAAGAAATACACTGAAATCATTAAACCATTACTTCAACCTAGAAAACGTTCTGTTACTTCATCTATTGCACCTCCAGCCACCAGATCTCGAACAACTTCTATGTCCAAAAGAGGTGGGATGCAACTGTTGCGATACAACAAATCTATTGAGTTTGTACCTTGGAATAATCCGAATAAAGTAGATTGATAAGGGAATTATTAGGATCAATGTCAGCAGGAAACACTAGCAATCACAACGAAATAATGTATATAATTGACGAACTACGTAACGCAAAAGTAATAAAGTATCTCTTGTTATAAACCTATTACTATACTCATTTCGTTTCATTGTTACAACGACTATCACTAAGATAGTACTGTATGTCCATCAGTATGCCAATAGATAAATTTGCTGGACACCTTCATCATCAAATGACAATAGATAAATTTGGTAAACATATTACTCAGCATCACAGTGATGCCACGCACAGTGATGACACGAAACCAGATGATATATATTACGAAACTTATTTTAACTTGCAAGGTTTATTGAATAAGAAGACAGTAGATATTCCATTGGGTACAGATGGAAAATATTTGTTTCCTTATACAGAGTGTACTATAACGCAGAAGGTGTCGAATTTACGAAAGAACAATCATTCATCATAGAAATTCTACTAAAGTCCAAAGCGAAAAATGAGTAAAGTTGATGTTGAAGAACTGCACAAACCAGCAAGAAGAAATTTTCCGCGGCGTTGTGTAGTACTCAAAGGGTTAAATGATCTATTTCAAGCCGATTTAGTGGAAATGATCCCATGTGCTCGAGTGAATAAAGGATTTCGATACATTTTAGTGATAATAAATGCTTTCTCTAAATATGTCTGTTGTCAATCAAACGCAAGAATGGTAAACTAATTGCAGATGTAATGGATAAACTTCAGTCTTGTTTGCAAAGAACGCCGACACATATACAAACTGGTACGGGAACAGTATTTTATAATGCGGAATTAAAAAAAGTGATGAAAGAGTTCCATATCAATCATTATAGTAGTTATTCCACTTTCAAAAGTAGTATAGTGGAACGTGTAAATCGCACTCTTAAAGTAATAATGTGGAAAACATTCAGTATGCAAGGATCCTACAAGTGGTTAGCAATATTACCTCGTATTGTTGCCGATTATAATTCCAGAAAGCATAGAACAATAGGATACAAACCGGTAGATATCACGGAAAATAATGTTGCAGATATCTTGAATCATTTAAAATGTCATAAAGTTCTTGATACTAAGACACCTAGATTTTGAGTGGGTGATTATGTGTGCATTAGTAAGTATAGAAGCATATTCTCTAAGGGTTACACACCTAATTGGAGTTACGAAGTCTTTCAAATATCAACAGTAAAACGTTCAAGCCCAATCACCTGCACTTTACGCGGTAGTCGTGACGAAGAGATTCAAGGCCGGTTCTATGAGCCGGAGCTTCAAAGTGTTAAACATCCTGACATTTACCTAGTTGAACGTGTAATCCGACGTCAAGGGAATAAATCTCGAGCCATCTTTGTAGGTAGCCGTTGTCCTTCCGGTGAGTAGAAATAATTTGTAATTATTCCCTGATTGTCTATAAGTAATGCCATTCTTCTTATCAAACGTCACTCCACTACTCTTAGATCCAGTTTCATGACTGCTTCAAATTGAACGAGGTGACAGACCGACATTAACATACTGACTTACTTGTTTAGGTAATACTGCACATTATTAATTATATCACGACCCTAACTTGAATTTATAATGGCAATCTTCGCCTTTTCTACCGCTTCTTAAAGATGTTCTCCATTATGTACGATGCTGACTTCACATGCACTCTCTCTGTATTTATATCCCACCTTTCTTTTTACCTGGGTCAGTGACGTGACCTCGACATTATTAACGCAAACTACAACGATCTTGACATCTCACTATTCCAAGGCTGCCTGTCAATACTGGAGGGTCCACTGCTTCAAGTTTTCTGTCAATAATTTGGTTTATTAGCACCGTTTCTCTTCAATACAAAACCGAGGTCACCTCCTTCTTATACGAAGTTACGCTCCACAAGGTCCTTTTTGAGTTAAAAAAGGAGAGATAACACGTATACCAACCATCTGGTTGGTGGTATGCATTTATGCCATACATGCTACTCCACGTTGCAACCACGAGATTACCGCGTGGTTGACCACCACACCCACATGAAATGGACAATTTTTACTGTCATGATGAGGTGCTCATCGTGTAGAGCACCTAACCACGTGACATGGTGTATATACGATTACCCGTGTTACCTGTGTGACGAAGTCTGTTATGTGGACTATTAATATTTTTTGCTATGTATTGTATGTAATAGATTATTTTATGTCATTCGATTACCTTCTTCAGCAGTTAAAACATGTGCGACGTACCACCAAACTTTTATTATCCGTAGTATTACAATTGTTTCGATTAACGCTTACTAACGTATCGAATATGTTCTGGGGTTCAATCTCCTTCAATACTCGCTGCGGTAGGGTTCATTTCCACATCTGCAGATGACCCGGTTGAATGCTTCCTGTGTGGGGTTAGAATAAACCGATGGCAACCATCTGACAATCCGCTACAGGAGCATCTCCGATGGGCGCCACACTGCACGTATGCTCAGTTACTTGCACCACGTACACGCAGATGTAATGAAACGGAAGTGGAAAGAACCTTTTGTACTTGGACCAAATCAAAATGTTTTATTCCCAGAGAAAATCATATTTCTGAATAATACAATTGTACATGTCCTTGTTTATAGAAATAAATATATCAATATATAGTTTTTTTTTTTTGGTTTCTAGAGTGTGTATCTTGCCAAAGTAAGGTGAATAGATGGATACACAGGTAGCATTATGTTCATCAAATGACCTTGCTTATGTATGAGATGACTGCCCTGGTGTTGTGTAAGCTTTGAGATCTCGAGAAGTAAAAATCTGAGTGGCCTTCATGGTTTGTAACTGATAAATTGGGTCACTGTATAACCTTGGGTATGTGGGGCTTGTAAAAGTAGGTCAGACACTGCAATTGTCAACATTGGTTAGGTGGTTGCTGATGTGGTAACCTTGGAAATGTGGGTGTTCAAAGTCTCCAAACTTACCTACTTGTATTGACTCCTCAAGAGTTGTTCTGGCGATTGAAATCTCAAGACTTTAAGTTCTAGAACTTGGTCAAAGGGTGCACATAACCAATCATTGACAACTATAAATTAAATTTAAACATTAGACATGCGCTTTTCTACAAGCGAGCGAAAAGAACAAGTTATTTTCGAGGAGCGTTTTTATTTTGTCGTTCGTCGAGCGGTAAAATAAAACGCTGCTTGGTTACCATGGAAACCATAACAATAAAGAAACGGTATTTGACGATGTCAACAATTTTGTGACCAGCGCGTGATGTTAACATTGTTCTCGTACTATAAACTTGTCTTTCCGTGAAAATTGAATGGAAATCGATGGAATTAGAGAACTTTTCTTTACTCCGTCGGAAGGTGCCAAATCAGTTGCTCTTAATTTACTGCCAGAGAAGTCGAGAAGAAAGTATGAAAAGCAGTATCAACTTTTCAAGAAATAGTTCGAATTAAAAAGAACCAAGATCATATCAGAAAATATTTTACTTGCATATAAATAAATCACCGATATTTGTGGAAGCGAGAAATTCTGAAAACATCTCGATACATTCAGCATCAGAAACTTCCACTGAAATCGTCATCAAAAATTGCGAATTTTACCTTTAATATTGTAAATAATAAGAAAAATGATAGTTCATAAATATAGTGTTATTAAAAAAATCTATGGCCTTTATTAATCTTACTTTTATTATTTAAATTTGCACCACATAAAAGTAATAAATAAATTACTACTAATCTTAAATAATCATTTTCATCAGATTATTTAAAATAAGCTGGTGTAGTAGCCACGGTTTTATTAACCTTAAATGTTAGGCAACACCTCAAGTACCCTAAAGTTTGTATGTTGGCGTTTAACGTTTAATGTTAGTAAAATACAAATTAGCAACTTTAGTTATACAGAGTAATAAAAATTCAAGTTTGAATAGTCTAATATTTCGTTCTTAGGGAGTTTTCCTCCACTGCAGGCGGTAGAAATTTACTTTCTTATAAGTTATTCAAAGAAATAATATCAGGTTTAAATAGGTACATAACTACATTATTACGTTAAATAAAAAAAATTACCAAATTTAGTTACACAAAGTAATGAAAAGCTAGTTATTATTATTATAAACTCTCACTTTCTGAAATATTCTTTTTAATAAAGGCAGCAGGAATATAAATATATCTTTTTTAGTAAATAATTCGTAAACGAAGCATACAATACATTCAAATATTAATAAATCACAATTACCACAATTTAACAACGTTAGTTACAGAAAGTAATAAAAAATTAGCTATTTTTATAGCAATCTATCATTATCGGAAACTTTCATAGTACAAAAGGTCGTAGGAATGTGTTGTTTAGTAAATAATTCGAAGTATCTATCACATTGGTGCCCAAATTATTGCGTTAAGTAAAATGCAATCTACCAACGTTAGTTACGAAAAACAATTCAAAACTTGGTTGGTAGTACATCTTTTATTTTTTAACAGTTTTGTCCTACTGAAGGTGGTAGAAATGTATTTTTTACCAATTCAATGAACTTATAAGGTTTTCGCATATAGCACAGGCGAATATTATGTTTTGGACAAAGCAGGCTATACTTGTCGCTGCTGTCAGCAAACATTAACAAATAATTGTTTGAGGTGTCAAAACGTTCTTAAAACAGCTATTTGTGTCAAATTTATTCTAATAATTATCAGATAATGAAAAGTTTTGAAAAGTATAACTTATGTGATACTTGTAAAGTATTGTGCCATGTTCAAATACGCCATTCCAGTTTTAAATACTTAACTGCCCAATTTGAAAAATGCGACCAAGGCAAGTCCAAGAATGGTTTGTTTAAGAAGATTCAAAGAAGTCTAATGCAAATGTCGACCAAATATAATTATTTTCCCAGAAGAAGACTGAATAAAAACATTTCAAAGTATTGCCTACATGTCGTCAAATACAGACATCTTACACGTTGAAGGACACTAACGCTGATCAGCGTCCTCAACGTCAAATGTGGCAGAACGCTGACCAGCGTCCTCAGTTATACCTACCGGAATGACGGTACGCTGCTCGTCGATTTATTTTCTATAAAAAATAAATGTAATAGAGTCGATACTGTCATGACTGGTTTACACACACATTCGTCTCAATGTTACACACACAGAAATTACAGTTGCCTCTAATACCCTCCTTCCACTTTCAACCTTTGTACCTCCATACATGCACATATCGATGTCCTGCGTTTCAGTTGGCATACATATTTTTCCTGCTTTGTTTATATATTTAACCAGATATGTAGTATACATATTTTTTTTCTACGTTGTCCTATGAGGTAATGGCTACAAATACATGGATATTGCTGTTGCTTCAGATAGAAATCGATGATGACATATATGATCCGTATGAACGGGAACATAAGCGACTGTACGATTTATCTAATTATGTATCCTCAGAAGACGAGGAACCTTATGCGGACAATGAGGTAGAATTTTGTTCCGGTGAAAGTTACGGAACCAGCCATGATGCTTTGTCAGAATCTAAGGGAAGTGTCTTGGACTCCGTATCTGTTCAAGAAATTGTAGAAGCGGAAGAACGCAAGCAACCGATACGACACGATTAAGTAGCGTTTCACCGCTACCTTTGAATACCGACGATTAGAAATCCACAACTGCTTCAATACGGAACATCAATTTTGACGATAGCAGTACCGGGTTGAAAATAAATCTTGATCCTGACAAAACTAATAGACATGTTTGTAAATTTATTTACCAATGACTTACTGAACTATATCGTTACCTGTACAAATGACTATGGAGCAACTTTAGTCATACCAACAACCCTAAAACAAAACATAGTAGAGATTCCGTATTCCGCTCTGTCAGCAGTGACGAGATGAAGAAGTTTTCGGGGTTGTGCCTACTGCAAGATCAAATTTCAACATCGAATATGCGTCGATATTTCTCGAATTCAGGTGTCCTTTATTTCCACACAATATTTAACTATACCACGTCAGCGAGGAGATTCGGACAGATACTCAGGGTTTTCTGCTCTTCTCAACGTCAAGCCAAAACAAAGCAAATATACAAACCGTTATCGATACGCTTTTATCTCGATTTCAATCCGTGTATGGTCCCACTCGGGAAATTTCTATTGTCGAATCGTTATTGCATTTCCGTGGTAGACTCGCCTTTAGAGTGTCCATAAAAAGCAAGAAATCTCGTTACGGAACCAAGTTTTTAGAGTTGACTATCTCTGACGGATACCTTCTGAATATGGAGATGCACAGTCGGACTGTAACAGAAAATGAGTCGATCAATAGTAAAACAAAAGCTGTAGTATTACGATTAATGACACCATTTCTAAATTAAGGGCACGAAATCTTCATGGATAGTTACTATAATATGTATGAATTATCCGAGAAACTACTAAATTTGAAGACACACACGCGCAAATTCGCATGACGTGCGACGCATGCACGCACGCACTCACATACACGCACACACGCACACGCACACACGCACAAACGCACACGCACACACGCACACACGCACACACGCACACACGCACACACGCACACACAGCACACGCACACACGACACACGACACACGCACACACGCACAACGCACACACGCACACTAATAGCACAACGCACACACGACACACACACGAAAACACACGCACACAGCACATCAGACAACACGCACAGCACACGCACACAGCAACACGCACACGCAAACGCACACACGCACAACGCAAACGCACACAGCACACACGCAACACGCACAACACACGCAAGCACACGCACAACGCACACCACCAACCAAGCAACACGCCACAACGCACAGCACACGCAAAGCACACACGCAGCACACGACACGCACAGCACAGCACACACGCACACACGCAATAAAGGGCACCAGCAACACGCACACGGCAAACACGACTCACGCAAACACGCAATTAACACGCACAGCAATAACACGACACGATGCACACACGGACACACACACGTCACACAGCAACAAGCAATGTATACTACGGTTCATGACCAGTTCAAGGTCACTACGCACACCGGTGTGAAACACGAACTTTAGATTTTCAAGGTCAAACTTTAGGCGAAATATAAAATTTTGGAGCTGGTCAAGGTCAAAGCTAAAAATAAGTTGCAAGGTAATCACTAAATCTAAGAATACGTTTTCAAGGTCAGATTAATTACTCTCGGGTTCATATGTAACTTTTCTAGAAATATAAAGGTCATAGTGTGAAAGAATTAAAGATAGGAATTAAGAAAGACATTTTCAAGGTCAAACTTTAGAAATTAAATTTTGAGCTGTCAAGGTCAAAGCTAAAATAGAAGTTGCAAGGTAATCATTGAAATCTAAAAGTATGTTTTGAGAGGTTAAAGATTATTAAAGATGCATGTTTATAATAAAAGGCATTCCGGGATTGCATGAAATCAGTAAACTGTGTTATTGCTAGAAATGTGAAAGTAATAAGTGATAAAGAATAGAATTATTAAGTATTGTATGAGAAATGATAAACTCGAGGTGTTAATCAAGGTAAATAAAAAATTGAAGGATAGATTTAGAGCTGTATGAAGCTAAAAAGAAAATGATGCAACTTCGAGTGAAGTGCATGACAGTATTATAATAAAGGTGCATTGTAATTTGAATGAAAGACGCTTTAAAAGTAAATAAGTAATTACAGTAGTGCATGTTATATTGCATAAAGAAAAGGCACTTCAACAGTATTCATTTGAAAAAAAATAAAGTGTGTGTAGGCATAGAAGAAGAAAAAGTGAAAAAAGTGAAAAGATAATTTAAAATAAGTTTCCGTATGGTTTTAATTGAATTTTCATATTAAACGAGTTTCCTATCATGATTTATTAAATTATACAAATTATGTAGGAATATAAAACATAAACATAAAACATAAAACTTACATTACAAAGAAAAGGTGAATAACATTATCTTAGGTATGTAGAAGTAAGCAATTTTGTGTGTTTGAAATGTTTTAAGATAAATAAATGTACTCTTTTTATCATAGCAGTATAATCGTTAAGTCAAAAATTCTGAATTTTTGTATATAGACTAAACAAATAACAGCGCAAAAGATAGCACTTCCAGATTTTCTCAAAACTAAAAAAAAATGTGAAAAAAACTTTTCAAATGTTAACAGCAAGTTGTGGTTAGCATGAAACTTTCACACAAGAATAAATCATAACACTTTAGTCCTTTACCCAAAAATTCCAATTTTTTGCATGTAGACTAAACAAATAACAGCGCAAAAGATAGCAGTTTCAGATTTTCTCAAAACTAAAAAATGTGAAAAAAACTTTTCAAAGTTAGCAGCAAGTTATGGTTAGCATGTAAAGAAAGGTTGATACTTTCACATAAGAATAAATCATAACACTTCAGTCCTTTACCCAAAAATTCCAATTTTTTGCATGTAGACTGAACAAATAACGGCGCAAAAGATAGCAGTTTCAAATTTTCTAAAAAAAAAAAAAGAAATGTGGAAAAACTTTGAACAGTTTCCGTATGGTTTAATTGAATTTTCATATTAAACGAGTTTCTTATCATGATTTATTAAATTATACAAATTATGTAGGTAGAAATGACACATAAAGCTTATATTACAAAGAAAAGGTAAATAAAATTATCTTAGGTATGTAGAAGTAAGCAATTTTATGTTTGCGTGAAATGTTTTAAGATAAATAAATATACTCTTTTATCATATCAGTTTAATCGTTAAGTCAAAAATTCTGAATTTTGCATAGATAAACAAATAACAGCGCAAAAGATAGCAGTTCCAGATTTTCTCAAAACTAAAAAATGTGAAAAAACTTTTCAAATGTTAACAGCAAGTTATGGTTAGCATGTAAAGAAATTGATACTTTACAAGAATAAATCATAACACTTTAGTCCTTTACCCAAAATTCCAATTTTTGCATGTAGACTATACAAATAACAGCGCAAAGATAGCAGTTTCAAATTTTCTCAAAAAAGAAATGTGGAAAACTTTGAACTTGCAACTAGCGCATGTGTGCTTAATAATTGCACAATCAGAGTAATGTAAGCGCTAAATATAGACTGTCTTGTAACTGTAAATTTTTCAAACAAAATGTTGCATTATCCTGTTTTTTAATGCAGTTTAAATGTTTTTATTGAAAATTTTGGTAATTGCTTGTTGCAAAAATCAATCAATTTAGCAACGTGAATGCTTGTACAAAATTGTGTGTTTTAGTAAGTACAAAAAGTAGTTTTGCTTAAATCAGAATCTCAATTTAGTGGGCCAGTTTTATTATTTTTTGGTTAATTAATAAATTAAATGGATAAAATGTCACTTATAAAATGCAATAATGTTAAAAAATATTTTTTTTTACTGGGAAGTAGAGAAAAAATTAAAAAATTTAGAAGAGCGTTTCATTTATGACTTATTCTACGTGGTTATACGTTTTCATGCATACATGTTTAATAATGATATTTCAAATTAAAATTTTGTATTTAACGCTTACATGTTTAAATATTATTGTTTTTAAAGACAGATTTACTATCTACCATGCTTACTGTATATTCATCTTTCAGGAAAAACCATAAGCATACATGAATTTAAAACATTTTATTTATTTATTTAAAGACTAATATTGGTCTACAATAAAGCAAAAATACTACTTCAATATACTACATTAAATGAAAACTATCACTTCACATTTGTACAAAAGTTAATTACTAACATTTACAAAAAAAAAATAATAATAATGCACACAATTACATATCCAACTGTTCAAAAACTAATTATACTTACATCAAATAACACACAAAACACATGCACTTATCACACTTCAATCCCCTCCAACGTACGCAAAATATTTTCACTGTCTCTAATGTTTTTCCGCACACACTGTAAATGACGATTAGCCTCTGCCAGTTCATTACTAAGTTTTTATGCTTGTTCCATCACAATCGCCTCTCTATTAATGTAGTCATTATAAATTTTTCGCAACCACTCTACACTTTTTGTCTTAAACTCCTGCAGGGTTGGTGGTTCTGCTCTGTTGGGTGAAGTGCTCTATCGAGCTAAATTTTTCCTTCGTATTGAAGATTTTGCAGTGGTGGTGGTGCTGCTAAAACTGTTGTTGCTGGTGTTATGCTGAAAAGATAAATAAATTTAGTACTCTATGAATTAATTAGGGGGCTATCATTTTAATTAAATTATACTTACTTTTCTACCGTGAAAATTCGTCCTCTACGTCACTATCTCTTATTGAGATGATGGGGATGGTCTCTTCGAAGGGTGCTAGGGTTCTTCGTATGTTTGTCGTTGATGGTTGCACCAAAACGTTATGCAAAATGCATGATTTTTCTTTTGTTTTTAATGACAATTTAGATCTTTTATTCACTGAAGCCATTACTACTAATTTTATGTAATGAATGAGTATTCAATTAAAACTTTCACATTATATAGACATAGATCTGTTAACGTTAACAAAATTGGTAACAACTGGAAGTGGTTAGTGTAACGAACTGAGCTGTGCAAATAAAGGTGATGAACTCTAAGGAATGCATCATAATCTAGACATGAAAAGGTATTTCATGCCATGTCAGCAAGGTTAGGTTATTAGATATTACCAGTAAACGTCCACTAAAGATAATACTAAAGAAAGTGCAATATTTGCATCTTTCTGAACTGAAGCTCTTGGGTATACGCTTTCTAAAGGCAATGAACTAAAGCATGTGAAAGTATCACATTTCATTTTCATATAAGATGAATTTCTGTATGCTGCATAAAGTCAAAAACAAGTTATAACAAGTTTGTGATATTTAACCTTGAATGGGGGGTTATATGACTATATAAACCGATAAACAGCATTTCTGTACCAGTCAGTATATTGCACTCGTAATATTTGTAATTGTAAACCTAAAGTACTTCTATAGTTACTTAAATTATAATTTTTTTACATATCAGTTATAATAAATAAAATATTTGCTACAAGTCCATGACTGTGTGATCGTGTGTGCTTCATATTTTTGCATTGTTGGATACAGTTTTGAAGGTAACTATGAGTGAGGTTGTACCACGTAGTAGTGATATTGTTAATTTAACAACACGTATTATTCCATTGTTAAAAACTATTCCAAGATATAATTCAAAATAAAATTTATTTAGAAGCAAGTGAAAATTTGCTTAAACTTGAAAGTAATTTATCATTGTTAAAGTGTTATCTTGTGAGACTTAAACGGTCAAAGAACGCTTCAGAGAAAACAGGTAGTGGAATTTTCCTTAAAAAACGTACACTTAAATTAGGTTGGTACTCTATAGATTCATGTTTTAATGGTAGGTTACTTACAGGCATTATAGTCAATATAGCAAACATTAAGGACCCTCTTCTTTTTTTACAAAATGCATACAATAGTTTTGCATGAAAGGTTAAAGTAATGCTAAGGCAAACGATGCTAAAGGTCAATGTCATTTTAGTCTGCAATTTCATGCAACCTCAAAATCATGTTATCGAGTTGAAGACTTTTGCCATAAAAAATTATGTCATCGATATTGCGACCAATTTGCGTGAGTGGTATAACAATAACGTTTATTACAAATTACAAAAAAAATTAGAGGAGTTTTCCGAAAGGGATTCCGGTTGGGCATTACATGAGGTTTTACATTCAAAGGTGAATATTAATAGCTATACTCCATTTAGAGGTGGCCTTTCGACTTACGTTAAAGTTCCTTACTTCATAGCAGTAAAGCATGCGGTAGTGAATGTTAAGAACGACAACGAGTATTGCTTCCTGTGGGCCGTTGTTTCGGCATTATACCCAGTGCAACTTCATTCAGATAGAGTTTACAGTTATCCTCATTTTAGAGATGTTTTGAATTATGATTCAATTCCCTTTCCCATTAAAATAGATGATGTAAAAAAATTTGAAAAGTTAAACAGCCTCTCCATTAATTTGTTTTGCATTCAGGGGAAAGGTGTATTACCGCTAGTATTAAGTGTAAATCAAGAAAATAATGTCAGGGAACCTATAAATCTTTTAGTACTTTCGCCTAATTATCATTCTGCGGGTTCTACTGCTGATGCTATTAATACAAAAAATAATACTCTTTATCATTTCGCGTGGATTAAAAATATGTCAGCTCTTTTTTCTAAACAACTATCGAATAGGGAGCACAAGAAATTTATTTGTTATCGATGTTGAACCACTTTTCTCAGATCGCCTTCTACAAAAACATGTCACTCTGCCATCAACTTAATCAATGTTCAGCCAGGATGCCTACTGAAGCGGAAATGTTTCTGCAGTTCAAAAATTTCGCATTTCAGGAAAAGGTACCGTTTGTAATTTATGCGGATTTAGAAAGTATTTTAGAAAAGTACAAATTTAACATCACTTGGGGGTAATACTCTATTTCATTCCAAACATATACCCTTCAGCATTGCTTACTACTTAAAGTGTTCATACAATGATTCTTTATCTCGATTTACGCTTTATAGAGGAAATGATTGCATTCAATGGTTTGTTGAAGAGCTTCAAAGTATTGCACATTGGAGTACCGAAATCATCAATAAAATAATTCCTATGGGTACTTTAACTCCCAATCAGGTTGAACACTTTGAAAGCACAACGATTTGTCACATTTGCGAAAAACCATTTACAGATAATAATATAAAGGTTAGAGACCATAAGCATTTTACTGGAGCGTTTCGAGGAGCATCACATCAGAATTGTAACCTAAACTATAAAGACTTCTACATCCTACCGGTTGTATTTCATAATTTGTCTGGTTATGATAACCATTTCGTCATTAGAGAATTGGCTACTATTCCCGGTGCGATTTTACTCCTACCCATAAACAAAGAAAGATATATCTCTTTCACGAAAGTAATAGAAGGTAGTAAAATTAAGTTTAGATTTATTGACTCTTTCAGATTTATGAGTAGTAGTATTGAAAAGTTATCAAACTATTTGGAAAATAGTAAAAAAGTTATTACCAGAGCTAATTGTAACAATGTAGAAGAATTTTCTTTACTAGTTCTCAAAGGTGTGTTTCCTTATAAGTATATTGATACGTGGGATAAATTAGACGAATCCAGGCTACCTCCCAAGGAAGCGTTTTTTCTTAATAATGAGGGAATCACTGATGTCAGTTTTGCACATGCGGTTAATGTTTGGAACAAATTTCATATTAGATCGTTAGGGGAGTACTCAGATTTGTATTTAAAACGGACGTACTATTTTTCGCTGATATTTTCGAAAATTTTCGGCAAACTTGTTTAAGTACTTACAAACTTGATCCTCTGCACTATTGTACAGCCCCCGGTTTAGCATTCGATGCTATGCTTAAAATTACACAAGTAAAGTTAGAACTATTTACTGATATTGATATGCTAATGTTTATTGAAAGAGGAATTAGGGTGGTGGCTCAATGTTCTAATCGGTATGCTAAAGCTAACAATAAGTACATGACTGAAAATTTGATCCCACTTCCGAAAGTGTGTATTTAATGTACTACGACGTAAATAATTATATGAACCATGTCAGAATTTTACCATTTGGTGATTTTTCTTTGTGGATAATTTGAAATTTTGGATTTAATAAACCATCCTGATGATTCGGAAATTGGTTACATAATCGAGTGTGATTTAGACTATCCCATAGAATTACATGAGAGTCACAGTGATCTACATTGGCACCCGAACATATGGTTCCACCCGTACCTGATTCAAATTCTAAAATAAAAAATTATTACTTACATTGTATCCATAACGTAATTACGTAATTCATTACAGAAATTTGAAAGTATATTTAAAATATGGATTAAAGTTGGTAAAAGTGCATCGTATATTACGTTTTAAACACCATGGTTAAAAAATATATCGATTTAAATACAACCATGCGTCAGCAATCTCAAAATGAATTTGACAAAAATTTTATAAATTAATGATTAATAGTGTTTTGGGAAGCTGATGGAAAATGTACGTAAATATAAGGATATACGTTTAGTAACAAAATGGAGGGTCGCTATGGTGCTCGTCTACATATCAAAACCAAATTTTCATAGTTGTACAATATTTAGATGATATGCTCATCATTCAAATGAATAAGCTGGAAGTATATCAAATAAACCATATATGCAGGTTCAGTGTTTTAGACGTTTCAAAAACTTTTTTATAGTTTTCATTATGGTTGCATCCTACCTAAGCTTCCAAATAATTCCAAGCTCTTGTTCACAGATACAGATAGTCTTATATACGCATTTTCGGTTCCTAATATCTATGAGTACATTAAAGAAGACATTGATAGATTCGATACATCTGACTATAGTCCTGAAAATATCTTTGGAATTCCATTAGTAAATAAAAAAGTCCCCGGCTTAATGAAAGATGAAAATCATGGTGCAATTATGTTGGAATTTGTAGGACTTTGCGAAAAAATGTATGCTTACACTGTTGATAAAAAAGTTGTAAAAAAAATCAAAGGGTTCTCCATGCAAGCGTCAAACAGATCACGATAAATGATTATAAACATATTTTGTTTGATGGTAACGTAATAAGGCGATATCAACATTTGATAAGGTCAAAGAGACATGATGTTTACAATCAAACAGAATAAAGTGATACTCAGTCCTTACGATGATAAACGATTGGTAAATTTCAATTTCACTGATACCAGACCTTCGGGATTTAACTTTACATAGCATTTTATTCCTTTTCTGTTTCAGAAAAACAATAATTATGAGCAGTCTCAAAAACAAACTGCATGATGAACTATGGTACAGTAGTGATCAAATCTATAGAAAGTACCTGAAGCGTTCTTTGATGGGGAAGTGTTCCTCTGGAAGCTTTATATTGAATATACTACAACATATGAGTGTTTTAACTGGTGTGCTATAAATTCAAAGTATGCAAATGAAGTTATTATTAAGACATTATTTGATAAAAAAATTAAATTGGACAATAGCATTAAAAGTTTTACAAAATTGTGCATTAATAAGGGTTACAATTCATTAACTTTTAATGAAGTTGATAAAATCTTAGATGATATGAATTTACTTGGTAACGTACCGCTTAAAATGTATGTATACAATTTATTATGGGGTGGTGATGATGATTTAACAAATGTTAAATCTAGCTTAGAGAATATTAATTCTGCTTATAAAGATACCTTATTTATTCTAACTGAATGTATTGAGAAAGCAGCATATTATGCTAATTACAAATGCCTCGATATTTTTATTGAAATATTATTAAAACAATACATTCATGATGGTACTGGCTGCTAAAGCTGCACTTCGTTCACCTAACGTTGCGTCGAATGATTTAAAGCGCTCCCAAGCTTTTTTTTGCAAAATTTTATCTGCTTTATGTCTATTTTCTAAATCTCGGTAATCTCTGTAACTGATATCATGAAGTTTGCACTGAGCATCTAATTGATTAATACCGGGGTCTTCGTGTGCGAGTCGTTTCTCTAATTTTGTACCAGGACCACAATACTGGTAACTGGTAAATGCAATTCAAACGGAAGTTTATTGATTAGGGTATTCACTAAACCACCCGCACTCTTTTGCTTCTTACATAACATTGTTTAACTAGATGGATAAAGCAGGGTATTTATACCTAAATTGAGAAAAACAAACCATAGCTATTAATATTTTTTTTATTTAGTAAATACTATTCATTAGATAAGCAGGGCGATAATTCAATATTTCCATTAAGCATACAGTGTTATGTGAATTGATATTATACTTAGCATTTATAACATCTTCAATGTCTTTGTAAATGTCATCATCACTACCATGGAATTCTTTCTCGCGAAAACGACGGCAGTCAACAGCTTGTTGTATGAACTTTTCATAAAAACATGTTAGATTGTAAGATTCAAGAAATTCCAATCTATAGCTAATTATATCCTTTAAGTTGAATAGTTCTTCAACATTATGGGCATTGAATGTGCAAGAACAGCAGTTGTAGTTTTCTATCATAACAGTTTCTAAGATTCTGCCATATCCTTTAATCAATTCCCAATTGTAATAGATACCAAGATTGCTAGATAGAGATTCATAATGTTGATCATAGATTATATCTTCTTCTTCGTTTACATTAGACCAATAAATTTTGTTTTCAATTTCTTGAGATCGGCAAAATTGTAATTCTACATATGAATGCCATCTTAGAAGTTCATTCCATTCCTTCATATCCAACACTACATTATTATTATTATTGATCACAATTACCACACCCCATACGCACCACTGGTGCAAGGTTAGGGTGTGTACTGTATCCAATTTCCAGATGTTTTGCATGATGAGTATCGTTCGATAGTTTGTAATAAGTACAATCGATTAAGTATTCCTTAGCTGCTTGTTTATACACTTCATCCTTATATTGAAATGATGATGATGATGCCCAGTCAGTCTTAAGAGAGGAATAACCTTCATCGTGTTTCTCTTCATTTTTACTACTAATACTACCATCACTATTTTAACAACACCAACAAAATGTTAAATTATTATTCAGATCGTTACTGCAATGATTTGAGGTATCCATATATAACGGTGAACTGAGTTTGGATCGTTCCAGAAATGATTTTATTGCTGCTTGCATGACTTTACTTGCTTACAATTTTACTATGACTAAACACTGTTTAAGAAAATAATTCTAGCTCAAGTACACCCATTTTACATATGGTAGGGGTGCTACTATTAAAAAGAAAATGTTGTTTGTTGTTTCGCCAGCTGAACCCAAACTACTTATGAACACATCCTTCGTGTTTAAAAGTGTTTTAAATTCTTCAATTCGTGTTTCTTCTTTTTTGAAATACACATAAAAGCGTTCCGGTAATACACACTTAAAATCACCCGTTTCTATCACTATGCGATCACCGTACTTAGTATTAATTGTATCTATATTCGCTACTTTATACTTTCTCGATATATCGAGCTCGCACGCATTTTTAAAGGGTTTGCATTAGGTGTTTTGGTTTAACCCTGTTAATTCCATATTTAACAATTACGAGTTGCAGACAGACTGATCTCAACATACAGCTCGCTGCAATAAGAACTATGCGTCCTTGACGTGATATTACAACATGCTTAAACTTGTTAAATACCTACTTTTGACCTTGATTAGAAACGTAATATAATGATGATCAGCTCCAAAAATGTATATTTCCCGCCAAAAAGTTTGACCTTGAAGATTCTATTCTTAGATTTATGATTACCTTGCAATTTCTATTTTTTAGCTTTTCACCTTGACCTTTTTATATTTCTAAGAAATGTAATATGACACCACCGTAGGTCAATAATCTTAGACCTTGAAAACTATTTTCAGATTTATGATTACCTTGCAACTTCTATTTTTAGCTTTGACCTTGACCAGCTCCAAAATCTTAAATTTCCCGCCTCAAGTTTGACATAGAAAGAGCCCCAAAAGCTTCCGTTTTTCACCATCAGAGGGCGAGTGACCTTGAACTGGTCCTAAACCTGCTCCACATTACTACTCACGCACACACGCACACACGCACACACGCACACACGGATATAATCACACACACACGAGCACCCGTGCGCAGACGCACACTCGCATAACGCACTTACGCACGCACATACGCACACACGCACACATATACACACGCACATATACACACACACATGCACACACGCACAAACCCACACACGCAGATACGCACACACGCACACACGCAAACACGCAGACACACGCACACACACACACACACCCACACACACACACACGTCCTATCGCACACATGCACACACGCACACGCACAACGCACACACCAACACGCACACCACACACGCACACGCACATGCACACCGCACACACGCACACACGCACACCATATTCACACACGCATGCGCACGTCACACGCGCACCGCACCCGCACACACACACGCACAACACACCACAGCACACACGCACACACGCACAACGTCCACTCGCACACCCACGCACACACGCCACACGCACACACCACACACACCACCACACACGCGCAAACGCGCACACCACACACGCACAACGCACACACGCGCACGCACACCGCACACACGTCCACGCACACGCACGCACATGCACACACGCACAGCAGCACACGCGCACCGCATGCACACCCGCGCACAACGCACACACGCAAACACGCATCACCACACACGCACACCGCAGACACGCACACACGTTGACACGCACAAACGCATACAATCACAACGCACGCAGCACACGCGACACACGCATACACGCAACGCACATACGCACACATACACACACGCACACACGCACACTCACACGCACACGCAAAAGACGCACACGCACCACACACACGCACACGTCCTATCGCACACGCACGCACACACGCACACGCACCACACGCATACACACACGCACACACGCACACACACACGCACACACGCACACACGCACACACGACACACGCACACACGCACACAGACGTACACACGCACACGCGCACAAGCACGCACACGCACGCACACACGCATACACCACACGACGCACACCGCACACGTACAAACGCTCACTGCACACGCACACGTACACACGCACACACGCACACGCACCAACGCACACACGACGCACACGCACACACGCACACACACACCACGCACACGCACACACGCGCACACACGCAAACACGCACACGCACACGCACACGCAACACGCACGCATGCACACGCCTCACGCACTCACGCACACACGCAACCACACACGCACACGCACACACGCAAACGTCACACGCACACACGCACACACGCACACACGCACACGCACACACACGCACCTAACACACGCAAACACGCACGCGACACGCACACGCACACACGCACACAGCACACACGCACACGCACACGCACCGCGCGCACACGCACACACGCACACGCACACAACGCACCAGCACACGATACACACACGCACACGACGCATACACACGCACACGACAACACATGACACACGCAAAACACACGCAACTACACCACAGCACACACGCACACAGCACACACACACGACAACGCACACACACGCACACCACACCACACGCACACGCACACGCACACGCACACACACGCAACACGCACACACGCACACGCACACACGCAGCACGCACACACGCACACCACGCCACACGCACACGCATGCGCACCGCCACAGCACGCACACGCACACAGCACACCGCACACCGCCACACGCACAAACGCACTCACACACGCACACGCACGCACGCACACGCACACACGCACACACACGCACACACGCACACGCAACACGCACGCACACTCCACACGCACACGCACACGCACAGCACAGCACCACACGACACACGCACACGCACACACGCACACGCACACGACACACGACGCACACGCACACACGCACACACCACACGCACACCACGCACACCACGCACACGCACGCACACACTGCATACACGTACACTGCACACGCACGCACACGCACACACGCACACACGCACACGCACACACGCACGCATCACGCACGCGCACTAACGCACACGAAACACGCACACGCACACACGACACCGCAGACACGCACACGTTGACACGCACGCACACGATAATCAGACACGCACGCGCACACGCAACACACGCACGACACGCACACACGCACACACAGCACACATCACACACATTTCACACAGCACACGCAGACGTACACCACACACACACAGCACACGTCCTATGCACACACGCCCACACACACGCAACCACACGCACACACGCACACAACGCACACACACGCACACACGCACACGCACGCACACGCACCACACACGCACACAGCAAACACACGACACGCACACACGCACACACGCACACGCACGCAGCACACGCATACAGCACACACGCGACGCGCACGCACAGCGCACGCACACGCACACGCACACACGCACACGCACACCACGCACACCACACGCACACACGCACACGCACACACGCACGACACGCACATCGCACGCACGCGCACAACGCACACGCACACGCACACACGCACACACGCACACGCACGCACACACGCACACACACACGCACCACGCACACGCACACGCACGCAGACCACGCACACACGCACACACACGCACACACGCACACACGACGCACACACGCACACACGCACACGCACACCACGACACACGCACACACACGCACACACGCACGCACACACACAGCGACACCACACGCACACGCATACACACGCACACACGCACACGCAACGCACACGCACACGCACACGCACACACGCACACACGCACACACGCACACAGCACGCACCCGCACACGCACACGCACACGCACCGCACATACGCACACGCGCACGCAACGCACACACGCACACGCACACACGCACCACGCACACGCACACACACGCACACGCACAGCACACACGCACACGACACACACGCACGCACACGCACACACGCACACACGCACACGCACGCACACACGCACACACGCACACGCACACGCACACACGCACACACGCACTGCACACGCACACACGCACACACGCACACGCACAACGCACACACCACACGCACACGCACACGCACACGCACGCACACGCCACACGCACACGCACACGCACACCCACGCACACACGCACACGCCGCGCACACGCACGCACACGCACACACGCACACGCACACACGCACACGCACGCACGCACACACGCACATGCACGCACGCACACGCACGACACGCACACGCACACACGCACACGCACCACGCACACACGCACACACGCACACACGCACACGCACGCACCACACGCACACGCACACACGCACACCCACACACACGCACACACCACGCACCACACACGCACACGCACGCACCGCACCACGACACACGCACCACGCACACACGCACACACGCACATACGCACACCGCACACACGCACACGCACACACGCACACACCACACGCACACACGCACACCACACACACGCACACACGCACACGCACACACGCACACACCGCACACCACGCACACACGCACACACACACACGCACACACGCACCACAACGCACACACGCACACACCGCACACGCACACGCACACACCACACACGCACACGCGCACACCACACGCCACGCAACACGCACACGCACACACGCACAACGCACAACGCACAGCACACCGCACGCACACGCACACACGCACACACGCACCACGCACGCACACACACGCACCGCACACACGCACACGCACGCACACACGCACACACACCGCACACGCACACACGCACACGCACACACGCACAACGCACACACGCACACAAGCACACCCACACGCACAACACACACACGCACACGCCAACGCAAAACACGACACGCAACCCACAACCACACCACAACGCACAGCACACACGCACAACGCCCACAGCACAACGCACACCCCACACACACGCACCCACACGCACACCCACGCACACGCACACACCGCACACACCACACACGCACACACGCACACACGCACACACGCAACACGCACAACCACACACACACAGACCGCCAACGCCACGCACAACCCACACGCACACAAACCACAACGCACCGCCACACCCACGCACACACGCACACACGCACACGCACACCAACACGCACACAGCACACACGCACACGCACACGCACACGCCACACACCGCACACACGCACCACACGCACACGCACGACGCACATCGCACACACGCACACGCACACACGCACACACGCACAACGCACACACACGCACACACGCACAACCGCACACGCACACACGCACCACGACACACGCCACAGCAACCACACGACACACGCACACACCACACCACGCACACGCACACACGCACACCACACGCACACGCCACACACGCACACACGCCACACACGCACACGCACACCGCACACACGCACACACGACACACCACGCACACACGCACACGCCACACACGCACACGCACACACACGCACACACGCACACACGCAACACGCACACACGCACACGCACACACACCACGCACACCACACGTGCACACCCGCGCACGCACCGCACACGCACCACGCACACCACCACGCACACCACGACACACGCACCACGCACACACGCACACACGCACACACGCACACACACGCAACACGCAACACGCACACGCCACGCACACACGCACACCACACGCACCCAACGCACCACACGCACACACGAAACACACGCACCACCGCACACACGCACACACGCACACCGCACACACGCACACCACACGCACACGCACACACGCACCACGCACGCACACACGCACACACGCACACACGCCACACGCACACCCACACGCACACCACACGCACCACACGCACACGCACACCACGCACGCACACACGCAACCGAACCACACGCACACACGCACACGCACACACGCACACACACACGCAACCACGCACAACGCACACACACCCGCACAACGCACACACGCACACACGCACACACGCACACAACGCAACACGCAACGCCACACGACATAACACGCACACACGCAAAGACACACGCACACCGCACACACGCACACACCGCACACAGCACACACCACCCCACACGCACACCACCACACGCCACGCACCACCGCACACCACCACCACCACACACGCACACGCCACACGCACACCGCACACCACCACACACCAACACGCACACACGCACACACGCACCAACCACCACGCACACACACACACGCCACACGCCACGCACACCGCACACCCACCGCACACGTAACACGCACACGCACCGCACACCGCACACGCCACACGCACAACCACCCACACGCGCACAACGCACACACGCACGCACACGCACAACGCCACGCAAACACGCCACCGCACAACGCACACGCACAGCACACACGCACACGCACACCACACACGCACCACGCACCACACGCACACACACACGCACCACGCACACCCCACGCACACACGCACACACGCACACGCACACACACAGCACACGCCACGCACACCCACGCACAACACCAACACACGCACCCACACGCCACACGCACCGCACAACGCACGACCCCGCACACACACCACACACCACAACGCACACACGCACCGCACACCAAACACGCACACGAACACACTACACGCACACCGCAACGCCACACCGCCACCGGCACGCCACACGCACACACCGCACACACGCACACACGCAACGCACACACGCACAACCACACGCACACACGCACACCGCACAACGCACACGCACACCACACACGCACCGCAATCCGCAAACCACGCACAAAACGCACGCACACGCACCCACCACGCCACCACGCACACACACGCACACGCACACCACCACACACGCACACGCACACACGCAACACGCACACACGCACACACGCACCACGCACACGCCACAACGCACCACACGCACACGCACACACGCACACGCACACACGCACAACCCGCACACCGCACACGCACACACGACACACGCACACCGCACCACGCCAACACGCACACACGCACACACCCGCACACGCCGCACCAACGCACAACGCACCGCACACACGCACACACGCACACGCACCGCACGCACACACGCACACACGCACAACGCACACGCACCGCACAACCGCACACGCACACGCACACACACCACACAACCGCACACACCACGCACACACGCACACACGCACACACGCACACCGCACACACACGCACCACGCACACGCACACCGCACCACACGCACACACGCACACACGCCACGCCACACCACACCAGCGCACACGCACACCACGCACACGCACACACGCACACACCACACACCGCACACACGCAACACGCACACCGCACACGCACACACGCACACACGCACACGCACAACGCACACACGCACACACGCACAGCACACCGCACCACGCACCGCACACACGACACACGCACACACCACGCACCACCACACGGCACACACGCACACACGCACACCACCACGCACACACCGCACCCACACCGCACCACACGCACACACGCACACGCCACACACGCACACCCACACACGCACACCGCCACACACCGCACACACGCACACACCACACACACGCACGCACACGCACACGCACACACGCACACACGCACACGCACACACGCACACGCACACGCACACGCACACACGCACACGCACGCACACACGCACACGCACACGCACACACGCACACACGCACACAACGCACACGCGACACACGCACACGCACGCACACACGCACACACGCACACGCACACGCACACACGCACACGCACACACGCACACGCACACACGCACACGCCGCCACACACGCAGCACACACGCGCACACGCACGCACACGCACAACGCACACGCACACACGCACACACGCACACGCACACGCAGACACACGCACACGCACACGCACACGACGCACACACGCACACGCACACACGCACACACGCACACACGCACACGCACACACGCACACACGCACGCACACGCACACACACGCACAGCACACACGCACATACGCACACGCACACCGCACACACGCACACACCGCACACGCACACACGCCACCACCACACGCACACACGCACACACCCACACACACGCACACCCACACGCACACACGCACCACACGCACACAGCACACGCACACACGCACACGCACACGACACGCACACGCACACACGCACACACGCACACGCCACACGCACACAGCACACGCACACAACGCACACACACGCACACACCGCACACACCACACCACGCACCACGCACACACCACAACGCACAACACGCACCCGCCACACGCACACAGCACACGCACCACGCAACACGCACACCGCAGACACGCACACCGCACACGCACGCACACACGAAACGACACACCCACACGCACAACGCACGCACACCACACACGCACAACGCACACGCACACACGCGCACCACACGCACACACGCACCACACACGCACGCACGCACACGCACACGCACACACACCACACACCACACACGCACACACACGCACACACGCACACACGACACACGCACACACGCACACGCACACACGCACACACGCACACGCACACACGCACACACACCGCACACACGCACACACGCACACGCACCACACGCACACGACACACGCACACGCACACACGCACACACGCACACGCACACACGCACATCACGCACATACGCACGCACATACGCACGCACCACGCACACGCACACACGCACACGCACACCCACGCACACACGCACACGCACACACGCACCACGCACACGCACACACGCACACGCACACGCACACACACGCACACGCACACACACACACGACACACAGCACACACGCACACACGCACACGCACACCGCACACGCACACCGCACACGCCACAGCACACGCACCAACGCCACACGCACATACGCACCACCGCACACGCCATACGCACCGCACCCGCTCACGCGCACACACCACACGCAGCACACCGCACACCGCCACCCACGCACCCGCACACAGCAACACACGCACACGCACACGACACGCACACACGGATACAACACACGCACGCGCACACGTGCGCACACGCACGCAAACACGCACACCACGCACCACACGCACACACGCACAACGCACACACGCACACACGCACACAGCACACACGCACACACGCACGCACACGCACACACGCACACACGCACACACGCAACACGCACACACACACGCGCACACGCACACGCACACGCACGCACGCACACGCACACACGCACACGCACACGCACACGCACACACGCACACACGCACACACGCACCCACACACACGCACAGAACCACGCACATACGCACATACGCACACGCACACACGCACACCACTCACGCACACACACGCACACACGACAAGCACACGCACACACGCACGCACGCACACACGCACACACGCACACACGCACCACGCACACACACACACACACGCACACACGCACACGCACACACGCACACGCACACACATACGCACCGCACACGCCGCACACACGCCACACGCACGCACACGCACGCACACGCACACACGCACACGCACACACACGCACGCACGCACACGCACACGCACAACGCACACGCACACGCAGCACACGCCACACGCTACATCACCACGCACCACGCACACACACACGCACGCACGCACACAGCCATACGCACACGCAGCACACGCTCACACGTACACACACGCACGCACACCGCACACACGCACACACGCACGCACACATGCACACACGCACCACGCACACGCGCGCACACACACGCACACGATAACGCACCCACGCACTCCACGCACACACGCACGCACACGCACACCGCACACGCACACGCACACGCACACGCCACACGCACAACGCACATGCACGCACCGCACCACGACACGCACACTCGCACGCACGCACACACGCACACACGCACACTCGCACACACGCACATACGGCCACTCGCACACAAGCACACACGCACACATGCACACACGCACACGCACACGCACACACGCGCGCGCACACACACACGCGCACACACGCTAACATGCACCCACGCACTCTCGCACACACTAACACACGCACACACGCAACCCACACCCACACACACACGCACACACGCACACGCGCACACGCTCACACGCTCACACGCATTCAATCACACACGCATGCGCACCCGCGCACACACGTGCACTCGCACGCACGCACACACGCACACACGCACACACGCACACACGCACATACGTCCACTCGCACACACGCACGCACACACGCACACACGCACACACGCACACGCACACACGTGCACACGCACACACGCACATACACTCACACGCACCCACGCACTCGCGCACACACGCACACTCGCAGACACGTACACACGTTGACACGCACACACGCACACACGGATACAATCACACACGCACGCGCACCCGTGCGCAGACGCACACTCGCACACGCACTTACGCACGCACATACGCACACACGCACACACGCACAAACGCACACACGCACACACGTACACACGCACACACGCACACACACGCACACACGCACGCACACGTGCACACACGCACACACGCACACACGCAAACATGACACACGCGCACACGCACACACACACGCACACGCACACACGCACACCGACACACGCACACACCACATACGTCCACTCACACACGCACGCACACAGCACACACGCACACACGCACACGCACATACGCACATACGCACACGCACACACGCACTCACGCCACACTAACACGCACACTCGCGCACAAGCACACAGCACACGCACAACGCACACACACACACACACGCACACGCACACAGACACTCGCACTCACGCACACACGCACACACGCACACACCCACACACGCACGCACGCACACACGCACACACGCACGCACACACGCACACACGCACACACGCACACACGCACACACGCACACACGCACACTTGCACACACGCACACACGCACACACGCACATACGTACACTCGCACACACGCACACGTTGCAAGAACGGCTCCCGAAACTACAGATTTATACAATTTCGAGGTCAATTGATAAAATATTTAATCGAAGTACCTAACGACTTAGAACAGAAACATTTAAAAAGATGCCTAAAATATGGCAGCAGGCGTCCAGTACATCGGTCGGATGAGACAGAACCAAATGAACTCATTGGAAACAAGTGTCGGAAACCATTGGCCAGAAAAGAATCCCGGTATTCTGGCCTCTAAGTCCAACAAAAGTCAATATTTTTAAAATGTCGATTGTGTTCCACCATTATTAAAAAAAGTAACAATATTAGGCGCTGGGTAGCGCTGTTTCACGGCACACATTTCTTTATTTACTTTGTGACACACCGCTGATCAGTGTTGAACGCCCATCAGCGTTGTGCCAAGTTAATAAGAAATAAATTCTGCGTGTTGTGACAAGACGCTGTTCAGCGTCACAAAAAAAACTGTAAAACCCACCAAAAATGTATCTTTTTCTTATTTTTCGATTAGTAGTATGCCCAAAAACTGTTTGAATTGTCAAATGTAAAAAAAAAATTCCTTCATTGTCCTTCGTGTTAATACCGTTTAATTCTCCGCCTTACCTTTCATCACTAAAGAAAGAGGAAGTGTTATAAGAATTCCAAAAACATTTACATTTCGTCATACATAGATGTAAATCATAAGATGACAGTGTTTAAGTAAAAAATTAATAGGTACTAAAGCAGTTTTTTAATTTCATTTTGTAGTAAATACCATTTTAACAAACATTTTTGTGAAGCCCAAAGTGATGTTCACGTTTTGAAATCTGAACTGTCAAATTTGAGGTTACCAATGATTATTAATTTTTACCAAACATTTTTATAAAAACACCGGTTGTAGAAAAAGTCCTGTGTGTAATTCGAGCGCAAAATCACATTGTCGCTCTCACGAGATAGCTCGGTCAAAGCGGCAAATATCACTTTGCGCTCTTATAGCTCAAATAGCTACTGTATATTTTATATTTTTCAAACTGGCACTTTTCGTTGTAATTTAATTTTTGCCTCTAAAATTAAAAATGCCATGGGAAGGTTTTTATTTATGAGGTAGCGAAGTTTATCATTCTTATTATTTATGCATTTTATGTTCCACTGTAGAATTTTTTCGTGCGTTAAGATAATTTGAAGAGAGCCTTAATTTTGTTTAAATACGTGTGAATTTATTATGTATATATTTATGTGTGAAATAAAAACATGTGGCTTCATAAAAATATAACAAAGATCTAAAACAACAGCAAAAAATACAAGTAGTAAAAAATAAATGAATATTAAAATATCACAGGTAAATTATGGTGCACTATCACAAAAACCTCTTAAACTAGGGATGTCCGGTTACTATGGTGTATTTGCGCGGCACACCGTCTACGTTGCTCCGATCAGATTAAAACTTTTTACGGATTTTACATGTGCATATGTACTGCGTAGGTGATTATTGTCATTGTTTAGGTTATGAGCAACGTGCTCAGTGACAGTAGCAAAGTGTCAGCTCCAATCGAAACTTACTCCAAATTTGAAGTGTGAGCGGTCATTCGTTTTTTGCTTGCAAATAATGAAACACCTACCGAAATTCATAAAAAAATAAAGTACTGAACACATACGGAGAAGGCATTATGAGCCGAAAACAAGTTTATATTAGGTGTCAGCAGTTCAAATCTGAACGATGATCCCGAAGGTTTGCGACGAAAACCACCAACAACAAAAACGGATGAGAATCAATTAAAGGTCGATGCACTGATTCGAGAAAATCGTCGGTTGGAAATAAGTGAAATATCTTTTAACTTTTAACGCGTTATCGTCAGGAAAACGGATTTCTAGAGTTTATAGTTACAAGAGACGAAACCTGGGTACACCACCATAATCCCGAATCAAAAAAAAAGACCGATGACGTGGAAGCATGTGAGTTCACCATCACTGAAAAGAATTAATGTTCAGCAGTCTGCAAATAAGACAATGACTACAAAGTTCTGGGATATGCAAGGCATTTTGCTCATAAAGTTGTTTACCACCGAAAACGACAATCAACAGCGACATTTATTGTCAAACTCTCGAAAAACTTCACCAAGCCATTCGACAGAAACGAAAAGGATTGTTGACAAAAGGAATCAGGTTGTTCCATGTCCATCCGACCCATAGTCAAGACCTAGCTCCTTCTAATTTTCATTTGTTATGACCGTTAAAGCTCCTTTGTGGGGTAAAAGGTTTGAAAATGACGACGAACTTCAACATAAAGTAAGGCAATTTTTTAGAAATTTGGATTGTACCTTTTACGAAGAAGGTATATAGAACCTTATGCCTCGCTAGGATGAGTGACAACATTGGCGGTGGTTACGTTGAAAGGTAGCCAAAAGTTCGTGCTTTTACTTATTGTATATTTGATTCCTCTAAATAAAGTAGTCTGTCTGTAATTCAGAACCTTAGTAACCAGACATACCTCGTAGTTGCATATAACAGATAGACTATTCACTGGTGACACTTTCGGCGGCACTTTACCCCCTTTTTTCTTATTTTTAAACTTTATTGGATAAGGATGATTGAGAATCTCCTTTATCACTAAAGGTGTCAAAATCATGTGCTGCATTTTTTTTATTGTCGGGTAGTACGTCCGAGTTCGACGTAATTGGTGGACTAGACGGTGCTACACAATTTGGTACATATAGTCGCTTATTATTTTTTGTATTAACGGCTTCATAGCTTCCACCACTAGAGTTAGTTCTTGTGCTAGTAATGTTGTTTTCTGTGGCTGCTTTGGCAGTGGAAGTTTCAAATACCACTTTTCTTTTACCGTCAGCATACGTTAGATTATCCCTCACTCTTATTTCTTAAATAGTCGAAATAATATAAGTATGCATGTTCAAACCTTTAACATTTAAAGTACCTCAACGGAGGAGGTGTATATAGGCAAACCTTTAGTGAATAGAAGGCTACTTTAATATTTGTAGTGAGAGTTGGGGTATTAATTATTAATACATGTGAAGGGGTATCTTGTACCAAACTGTTCTTCCTAAATTTTAACCTACGTACGGCAATGATACCCTGAGAATGCAGTTTGCTACATATTTCTTCAGTTCAGGATTAAAACTCCTTTGTTGATCTGAGAAGGAAAAGAGTGCACATAACCTCATGCTGGCTATATACGAAATTACCACTGGTTAAATGTAAGAACGAAAAAATATTGATTGAGCATTCATTATTGCTTTTTTATGTTCATTGATATTTTATTATATTAACAGTTCTTTAATCATCAGTAGGTAGAGTTTTATGTTGCTTGGAAAATCGTTATTGTAACATATGATTGTTTACTAATCACCTTGCCGTAATTGGAATAAGGAAATGGATACTCGTCATTCCTGAAATAATTATCCAAGGAATAGTAAGACGATTTTGTAACAGTTTCAAATTTACCCTTTCCGTACCAACGATTATAATTTAATGGCATGCAATGTTCCCATGTCATCAATCCATATCAATCATACAATCATGCAGATAGTACAAATTAAGTTGTTTGTAATATTGTCTAATTTTAACCTGAAGCAAACACACAATATGAGAAATTATATTGTGTAACATTCATTGAAGGTAATAATTTTATAACGTTAATTATACTGTCTTGTACTCCATAATTAAAGTAAGAAACTTTAACTTGAAATAGTAAATATTGCAAAATTAGTTTGTATGCGTGGAGAAGATACCATTGGTTCTGTACAGAATAGTCTTGGTTCATTTATTTGCAGCAAAATCGGTTTTCGTTTGACCAGAAGAAGCTCGTAAAACTCTGTATACAGCTCTATAAAGTAACATCGCTGTGATACGATGAATATAATATGGGTAAATTTTAAAACGCTAGGGTAGAAAATGGTAAAAGAAATTGAAATACACGTGAATAACAAACACGTACATCATTTTTCAATCAAGTGAAAGAGATTGTATTTACATGATAATGATGTTATAAATGCAAGCGTTAAAATGTCAGTACTGTTGACTTCGCATAAATACTACTAATGCGGTTTCACTAAACCAAATAATAAAATAAGTGCCTATTTGTGTTTTGTACACACTCGACTGGCTTCTGCGTTAGTTATCGAGATTTGTCCAATCACTGACTGCACCAAAGCGGAGCAGTATGGCGTATGCCACCTAAACATGAAATTGTTTTACAGCAGAAACATTTTATCGATATTCGTATATGTTGTAAGAAATGCAAAATTTCCGTCTGTATAATGGTATCCTGTAATCTGCTACCCAAAGGAATAAATCCAATCTGTGAGATCGGAAACTTTGTGTAAACTCTATGGAGAAGAAATTAGGAAACAATGGACTACGTTGAAATTCAAAACAGTTTCTTGTATAGAGTAGATTAGTCGGAAGAACTTGTGATAAGTGAGATAAGTTTATTCGCATTCCGTCATGATTTCCCAAAGGAACATACGTGTACACGTATTGTTATTTGCCTTTACGCGAGTTCTCTACCGTTTAATCTCGTGCCAACAACCATTTGTGACCTCCAAATGTTTAGCCATCTAGAAAAATAAGTTTTAGAAAAGCTTAAACCTATAGATTTTGGATATTCATGCCAATATTCGTAAACGAGTTTACTGGTTATAAAAGCTTAATCGACAATAACAAAGTTTCATTGTCTTTGAATATATTAGGGATACTGTAGAATTGTGAAAAGGTTTTATTAGTTTTGCCGAAATGCATAAAAGGATAATGCGCTTCAGGGAGCTTTTAAATTTGTTACTTTTGTTAACATTGGTCTCTTCATCTTTTACTTTCTTTGTAATTTATGTTTTTAATACATTTTTTCTGCTATATTAACTTGCAATTTATTTTAAAATTAAAGTTTCCGCTTTAAACACACAAGAGACTTAGTTATTAAAATTAAACATGAAAACACAAAATTGAACACAATACATGGAATTCTGGGTTTGATGCTTTCAAACGCCCTTTAAATAGCATTTTTTTAATACATGCGTTTGAATGGATCATGTCTTCGTCAAATACGACCACTAAATGTAGATTCTTTAGTGAAAAAAGCTTTAAGATTCTAATTCCATAAATAAAAACTAAATTTTGAATCAAATAACTATGATGTTTAATATTGAATAATACGTTATGTATCCTGCACTCTTAATTATTACATATCTGTTATATTTCTGCTGTAGAATCTCATTCCACATATACATCACATAAAGATATCTTTGGTAACAACAAAAAAAAAGACAGAAAAACGTGGTTATTACCTAGTAAGACGAATAATAATGTAAGATACAAAAAGATCCAGATCCTTATCCTAAAAATCTAAGGATCCCGATCCTTATCCTAATTAACTTTCCTTAATTAAATCCTATTAATATCTGCAATTATACTCCTATATGTTCAAAATCCGTCAATTCCGCACCAATCAAAATAAAATTTGCAAAAATAATCTCCTTCCATCCGGCTCCGTCCCTATAAAAGCAACCGGAAATTTAAATTCATTCACAGGGCAGTCCGAACCTCGGTTACGAACGTAAGCCCCTAGCCAGCGTAAGCGTTTTGCGATTTTTATTACAATCGCTTATCTTCACAAGAAAGAACCTCGCGTTTTCGCTCATCGTTCCGGCATCGTGATCTTCGCCGCTTCGGAGGTAGATCTGCCACTGCTTGCATACAGATAATACGAAGAAGCGGTCATCAGTAGAGGAACCACAGCCTAGCCGCAAGCAGGAGCCGCCGGAATATGGCAACAGCACCAGCGAAGGATTCCAGAAGCATCCAGGACACCGCCAACAGCAGGATCGTCGTCGGGTCAAGGTCAACGGTAATGGGTATCATTAATAAATAATTTTGATTTACTTACTTGGTTGTTTTTATTTTAACTGTGTATTTCCTCTAAAATTTAACACGTATCACACCTTTCTATACAATAGCCACCACGGAACCGCCCCCTTAATTAAAAATTGCTTCCCACGCACTCCTTTTCAACTTCCTGCGCACCTACAGGATCTCGAATGCATTGCTGCGGCGGTGCACTTTCCCACTCCTATAGTATTTATTTCTTATTACAACCCGCCCGGCCACAACACCCTAACCGATGACCTTCCAATCTACGCCGCTAGCCTCCCTAATGCAGTTATCCTAGGTGATTTCAACGCCCGCATCCAATTCCATTTCAGTGAGACCGCAACTAAAGGCAACGGTAACAAGATATCCTCCGCTCTGTTGCAGTTGCCGCTCTTGCGAATCGCCAACACCCAACCAGCATATTTCGAACACTTAGAGGCCTCAATAGTAGATCACATTATAGTTTCCGAACCCATAGCTCATTTTGTTCAGCTCCCGCTACACCTCCTCAATATACAGTCATTAAAGATTTTTTAAAAGCAGACTGGAATGTGTTGTCCTAACACATCTCCAACAACCTTCCTACACCCAATCTTCAAACGGCCCAAGATCTCGAAAGAGCCATTAGAGACCTAAATTCCGTAATTACGGAAGCGGTTGATATCTCCGTACCACTAAAAAACATCGACACTTCCCCCAAATCGCTCCCACAACACATTCTGAACTGGATCAAAGAGAAAAGACGAATCTACCGTCAATTCTTGCGATCCAGGGACCCGGCTCTCAAGACCGAATGCAACCGCTTTAACGCCTTAATCAGACGAGAAGCCAGCAAACACGCCGAAGACTCCTGGATTAAAGCCACCTCCCAGCTAGATTACAGAAATGGTAAACTCTTCTGGCTACAGTTCGATAGACTGACCAGAAGGAAAGTCAACCCTAAATCCCACCTAACCGACAACCTAATCTCCTCCGACCAAGGAAAGGCCTATTTCTTTGATCATCACCTCCAATCCATTTTCTAATCCTCCGATTACCAGTTCAAGGCACTCCTCGAGGGCCGTCTTAAAGAATTCCACAACCTTAACCTTCCTGAAATACAACTTGATATCAAGGAATCCTTTCTCTGCTCACATCACGCGCGACCAGGTCCATACATATTTCAAAAAAGCTAAAAACTCTGCCCCAGCTCATGACGGCCTAAATCGTAAAATCCTCCGTCATTTACCCGACCCAGCCCTCCGATTACTCTCCAACATCTACAACCAAACCCTAATCCTATCCTACTTCTCGACGGACTGCAAATCGGCCTCCACCGTCATGATACCCAAACCCCACGCCGACCTAACCTCATCCTCCTCCTATAGGCCAATCTCCCTCCTGAGTTGCCTCGGAAAATACTTTGAGTAGATTCTAGCCATCCGACACAGGGACCACCTAGACCAACAGCCAATTCGGCTACCGTCCCACCCGAATGTGTCACGATCCCTTGTTGAAGCTGCTTACAGAGACCACCAGAGCATTCAATCACAAGCAATGTAATCTGGCTGTGCTTCTGGACATTAAGCTAGCATTTCAACAGGGTCTGGAACGCCGGTCTCCTGCACAAGATCCGTAACCTCAATATTCCCGACTCCTTCTCCAAACTCCTACTCTCGTACCTGACCAATCGGTCAGTTCGGGTCAATGTAGGGAAAACCTTCTCAGATCCTTTCCAACTCACAGCAGGCGTACCGCAAAGTTCTGACTTAGCCACGATTCTCTATATTATCTTCGCATCCGACATTCCCGAAGTCAAACAACCCGGAGTAGTCGTTGCACAGTTTGCGGATGACATCGCCTCCTGGATGGTTAATCGGAACAGCGAAACGGCCCCCACCTCATCTCCAAAACCCTTCGGAACTTCTACAACTGGGCGAACCGGTGGAGAGACTCCGTCAATCCCACCAAAACCCAAACAATCATCTTCCCACATCCTAATTACACCAAAGATAAGTTCCCAAACCTTGCCTCCAGAAACGTTTTCCTCACCCTAAACCAAGAAAGACTCCCACTCCAACAAGAAGTCACCTACCTAGGAATCATCATTACTGGAATCCTCAATTGTCTCCCCGATGTACAACGAACACTTAACAGGATAAGAAACCGCGCAAACCTACTGGGCGCCCTCCGGGGTAGAATCAGAGGTTGCCACCCCAAAACACTACAACACAGTTACAAAACATATGTTCGCTCTGTTATGGATTTCCGAGTACCCGTATACACGAACTTAAACCCCAATCACCATTCCTGTATTGCTTGCTGTGAACGCCGAATATTCAGACGCATACACAGGTTACCTCTCAGGTACCCTAGCGACCTCACAACACAACACGCAAACATACCAACCATTACACACAAAATCCAAACACTACAGAAAAACTTTGCACATGAAAGAATCTTAGACGATAATATCCCTACCAAAGAGATCCTTACAACACCCTAAAACTACCGTTTTCCCCAAGTCCCACGAAGAAAACCTAAATTAAAATTCAAACATCTCCCCGCGATCCTTGCACAACTTCTTGACGACCTCCCCGAGGAGATAGAAGATTCATTGGACAACATCCATATGCCCTCCGCATCCCCCCGTCTACTCGATGACGACCCAGCGAGAAACCGGACGACGAATCTAATAATCACACTAAGCACGCTACACCCCACTAAACAACACACACACACACACACACACACACACACACACACACACACACACACACACACACACATACATTTAAACCAATTAACGCATTATTAAATATTAAATAAATAAACCTTTTTTTCTTTTTTTTACACCAAAAATATGCACATCTCATGATTGTAAACTTTACAACACAGAACATCGCAACACCAACAAACATGGATTAACCAGGGCTGAAGAGGAGAAGGACCCCTGAGAAGTCTACGAATAAGATATATAAGCTATAAATAAGTAAATACTAACCATAAGCATGAGCCCACTAACAAAAAAAAATAAATAAATTCATTCTCTTCTCTTTCAAGAAACAAAACAAGCTTGATCCTCTTCTCTTTCGAGAAATCAACCTGATCCGCTTCCTAATAAACCAGAACGCCTGCATCCAACTTACAAATACACAACCAGTATAAGTTCATTCGCATTCATTGGTGTCTTGGAGACGTCACACACAACCAAGTTACACACCGCTTCCAACCAGTCAACCAAGCCGCAAATTAGCAGGTTCTCGATCCGTGCGTTTTGTACTTTCCCTGCACGTATTGGTGAACCAACGTAGAGCGGACTTAATCCTTTCTCGAGTTGTCTGCGAAAGCCGCACCATTCGAATACTCTCCGTACTGCTATAACCCTCGCAACTTAGGCGAAAGCCGGAAGATATCCTGTAGAACTCTCCTTTTAACCAGAATAATAACACGCATTACACCCGTACAAAATACGACAAACACAATTGAGATTCATCCCGTATATACTAGAAAAGTATTTTATTTCCTGTTCATTCTCCGTTATTTATTTTCAAAAACAAATTTAGTTCCTGTCATTTTAGAAAACATTTTAATTTTCCTGTTTAATAATAATAAAATTTATATTCTTTAAAATAAATCTTACATTATAAACATTGATACAGATTAGTTCCACTGAAAAGAAAGTTGATAAGCCTATTAATTTATGCTTACATCTGTATAAATGTATTTAAGTTTGATCAAATTTACTATCGCAACTACGCATTTACTATTATTGAGATCTAATAGGGATTATATTTAATTGTTTAATTAAATATAAATAAATAAAGAAAACTCACCTACTTCAAATAGAATCGTTAAAAATCGACATTGTAACTATTTCCAGACGTTAATAAAACTCACACTTGAATACAGAATTTTCATATCACTGTAAATTAACCAGTACAGAAACAAACACTTACACTCATAGAAAAACACCCCAAAGATAATTTATTATTAAAAACAACAACCCGTTTGTGTATTCTACTGTATTCCTTGCACCGGTACATAGTAGCACTAGTGGGGAGTTCAAGACTTGCATTCGTCCGCGTTCTGGTAACGATCAGCCTTTTGGACTTGTCTAATACTCTATTGGCGTAATAGTCAAAATGATAGAATAGTTGAAAACGGGCCAATGGTCATCAGTGTTAAATCTCGTCATCGACATGTCGGGATCCGTAAATATTTGCGTCTGAGCAAGGTTTCCAAGAAATTAACAAATCTTAAAATCGTAAGTCTTTTTTTAAGAACGTAACTCAGTTTCAAATTCAAATAACTGCATAAATTGGAAAAAAATACGCGTAAAAATAGAAGCTTAGGCAGTGACAACTTAAAGAGTTGATTTGTTGGAATTTAATTTTTGTTTACGCTTTTACCCTTGTTGTACTTTTTCTTCAATAACATATTCTTTGTGCACGAATTCATAATTAGATATTAATTTTGGTTTAAATAAAATAACAAATAATTAATACCTAACGAAGACTACTATAAATAGAACGACGCTTAAAGTGGATAGCTGCCAACCAGTTTTGTAGGACATTCTGCAATCATTGTACCGGGAGTGAGAATGCAGGAATCCCAATAAACGGACAGCTTTTGAATAACGTAACGCGTCCTGACATTTTACTTATCGTTTCTCATCAAACAAAACTTTACGATCAGATATTTTAATCCGTCACTCCAACGAGGTCTCTAGATGAACTGAAGAAGACAGAAGTCACCAGATATGCCGCAAAAAAAATGTGTCGGCTACACTTGAAAGGAAATACATTTCAGGCAAAAATGAGCAATGATTGAGATGGTAATATTTTTGTAAATGAAATAGAACACCGAGACCATCACATACAACCTATAGACATTATTGTTTTTGCGAAAGATAGGAGATTGACGATGCGAACTTCTTTGGTTTAAGTTTAAGGCATTAAATTGGCCCTGCGCTAATAGTAGTGAGGAGGATTCCATTTGTTGTTTGCAAGCAAAGGGTATCCGAAGAAAGTTTACTACTTTGAGTTGCAAAGAAATCGTCGCCATCAGCGCGAGAATTGTAAAGTTAGGCAGAGTGACGTTTCTATTTAATATACACTTTTATTGAAGCATTACTAATACCATATAATATGTCTCTTACAATTCAAAGGTTTCCGTGCAATTGGTGGGGATTTTCGGCTGCGTAGTAACGATATCTCTGCTAACAAACTCTGACTGGTGAAAATAAGCGTCATTCCAAATTATTTAATACTCATTCTTTCTAAACCTCTCAGAAATCAAGGCGGATTCTAATACCTCGAAACAAAAGTTTGAATGTGGAAAGGCTGCAAAGACACAGGAACACAGGGTGGTTATAGTAGGATTGTTACTCTTGAAATAGGATTCATTAACAATAGAACCTTAGATGATTAACAAACACTCTATATTCTCTAATTCTGTCTCTATAATTAGAAGATTTACAGGATATTTATTAAGTTTCTGCCCTGGAAAATGTAATATTTGTAAAGGTTTGGTTCATATAGTGTTGAGTGAACAGATATTAAACGAATTGGATTGTGTCCGTGTCCATAAGAATATTGTAGTTGATATGTATTGATTTGAATTAGCATCAACTCTAGTTTTTGATTAAAGTAATTCTACTGTAAGCAAGAGGAACCTGGGTTTGGAGTGTTTAACTATTGAGGAAAGAGCGTTTACTTCTATGTTAGGGGTATGATAGGGTTATCAGAATGTATACAAAAATTGCACACATGTCTCCGGTTGAGCAAAGACATGTATTTCTTGCAATTTTTTTAGTCTTAGCGGCAATGAAAATACAAATAAGTATGGCGACAAAGCCATACACATTTTGTGCATTGTAATAATCAAGAATTTATTTTACTTAAAATAAAACTTGTTTACTGTTAAAATACTTATCTTTTTTGGTTTTTTTAATGGTGTATTTTAAATTATACAATCTAAACGTTTCGATAACACTTACAGTTATCTTCGTCAGTAGTAATATCTGTTAAAAATTGTTAAAGATGTTGTAAACAATGTTGTCAAAGTATTTTATTATGCGTGATAATGGTGAAAGTTTACATTTTCAGATTGTTTACTGTTATTTATGTTTGTTTTTAAAAGTTCCTTAAGCTAGCGCTGCAGCTTCAAAAAATAACAAATACTAATAACAAAATTAAGCACGAGTAGAAGACCGGCACCATCACCACCCCTCCTTTTTTACGTCACAAGCCCCGCCCCCTTTTACTTTTTTATATGCCCACGTGGGGGACCGTATCTTCCACCCTTATTTTTACTCGCTTACGTGTAGGACGTATTTTTTCACCCCTATTTTGCACATCCACGTGTAAGACCGCATTTTCAACCCTAATTTTTACACACCCTCGTGTGAGACCGTATCCTTTCTCTTCGAAGGCCCTTTTTAACACCTATTTTTACTCGCTTACGTATAGGACGTGTATTTTCACCCCTATTTTTTACACACCCACGTGTGAGACCGCATCCTTTCTTTTCTTTTTCAACCCTAATTATTTTTACTCGCTTACGTGAAGGACCGTATTACCCTTATTTTTATGATTTCTTTTGGGGGTTAAACCTTATGGCTGTATTAAGGACCTTTTGACAGCTAGGACTTTTTTGTGGTTGCTAACGTGAGGACTGGGGTGAGGTTGGTCTTGGCTTAGAACTGTATTTAGTGTTGGAGCTTAGGGCTGGGGCTGGAGCTAGGGATAAGTCTTAGGGTTTAGTCTTGGTGCGGGACCTGTAGCTAGATCTTAGGGTTATTTCTGATGGTATTAAGGGCCTTTTGGTTGTAACCCTGGAGGTTAGACAATTGTGCTCTTTTAAAAATTGTATCTTGTAAGATACGCTATCTCTCTCTGGCCTCTCTCTCACTCACTCACATGTAAACAAATCAAGCTCAATCAATCAACCAATCAAAATGAATAAAATGGGGATCATAACTTACAACCACACTCATATAGGTAACGGTAATAAAATGGCATGCTTAATGGTAACTGATCATACCCTTCTCTCCCTCTTCCTTTATCTCACGCATGACTCTTTCCCAAAACAAAGCAAACAAAGCAATTAAGTAATTAACCAGATAAATCTCAAACAAATCAATTAACAATCAATCAGTCAAATCAATAAAGTGGGTCATAACTTACATTCGCATTGTTATAGGTGACGGTAATAAAACAATAACAGGTTTTAAGGCTTTATTATCGATGTTAAAAAATAGTAGTTTTACCTGCATTGGGTTGAAGTATCATCACACACAGATCCCAGGTATCCAGGCAGTTATTATTTTAAAAAGGTATGATGCTTGTATCAGCTGTAATTAAACATGTACATTTAAATAAATAAAAGACAAAGACTAAATCGTACTCGCTAATTCTGCATTGAAAACAAATTTTAGAGGCATGGTTCACATGTACTCAAACAACTGATTTCTGTTAAACATATGGCAACACTAAAACAACTTTCTGTTTTACGTTTACAGTTACACGCTATTAAAGTTTTCCCAGTAATTTAATTTTAGAAAGTAAAAGTACTCATATTGTATATGTAAAACCTTTAATACCTAATCAGCACACATATATATTTTTTAACGATATATAACAAGGATGACCAATAGGTCATTAATGTTTTATTATTAGGGGTTGTTCTGATGTACACACACATAGTTTATATTATGTATAAACAAATATCGTCTTGGTATTATAAATAAATAAAACAGCAACAGTTTTCAAAGGGTAATTTATATTGTACATAGACGCAAGTTGCTTTCAAATAATGATCGATTACGCTGTTAAGATCACGGTATCTACAAAATGAAATAAAACACATTGGTACACACTATCAATATTAGGGGAAATCATATACAAAAATGTAAAAATATATCAAATATCTGTGTACTCGGATTGACAACAATTTTAAATTTCTTACAACACACAGAATACATGTCAAAAACTCTCAAAAAGGATTGGCTTTTTTTTTTAAACCGAATAAGCAAAAATATGAGCGTACAAACAAAGTTAGTCATCTATAAGACTAATTCAATCACATTTTTTGTTATTGTCCAGCTATATTGTTTATGCTAAACTCCAATGCTATAAGATGATTGCTAATGAAACAAAATAAGGCAATGCGTATTCTGTTATCATGTAATACGTATATATTAATACAGTTTATGTTAAAGCCGTTGGTTTTATTAGATGTTAAACATAGGGTTACTTTAAGTAAGCTGTTATTTATATTTTAAATTGAATCATAATTTAATTAAGCGCAAACATACCCATCTCATATGTACAAGACAATGATTTTCTGTTATCAATTATTCTATGTAGTCACTTTCAACTATTAAAATACAAAATGTTATATTACATTATTGTATATAGATCAGCCTTTGTATATTAATTTTAATAGTTGATTGTAGAAACGGTCCAGGTAAAAAAAAAACAGGCCTTTCTGTTATCTTCATTTTTAAAATCGCTAATAAATAACGTAAGCCTAATTACTACGTATGTTTTTGGAAATAACCAAACTTATTAACAATTTGTTTTCCCTCATTAGAATTGATATTATCGTTAACAAAAAAATATTATTTGTCACAACGATACTGACCTTCTAATAGTTTAAATCTTTTAAGCAGCGTTATATAACAACAAAATTGTTAACAGTAATTAACAATTTGTTTTCCTTCATTAGAAGTGACGTTATTAACATATTGTGTTATATAACGTAGATTTAAAACTTTGATTCAAAAAATATCTTCTAATCATAATCATTTGATATTAAAAAGACGGTTAAAAGTATACATATATCAATTTAAATTTAATTGTAGAATTATGAGAATCAGTCCTGACACAACAGTATTTTTTAATTATATCCATTTAAAACCCTGAAATATAAGGAATAAAAAAGTGTATCTAAAGATTACTATCAAAGACTGTTCTGTAATAAAAACGATGAAAATAAAAAGGTCTTAGATTTAAACGTATTTGTACATCTAGTTAATTAAAATTATTTTTCAATGAATTTAAACGACTGGTCTAGTTTAGCAATAAATGTTTTATACCATAATGAATAATAACAAACGCTTAGCTAAAATAAAAATTAAAATTATTACATTTCCTTTAAGACTCATTTTTGCTTCGTATATACAAACTGTTATTACCTAACTTCGCCTTAAACAATAAGTCTTTTGTTAAAAGATAAACATCATGGTTTTTTACATTCCTTGAAATTAGCCTCGGGGCTTGGAAGAATAGTATAAAAGCGTACGCCAGGGTTTAGTTAATTTAGTTCTGTTTTGAAGAGCATAGCTATGGAATCTTTCTCAGTTAATCAAATTTTGAGGTTATTCAGTGCTGGTGCGTTAACCGACGAGGGTTTGAAAAACGCATACAATATCATCACTTATAAGATGTGCGAAAATGACACTATCGACTCGATAAATGTTTATAATGATTTTGTGGAGGCTGTACAACGAGTTGGTGGAGTGTAAGTATATATTTGTTTTTTATTTTAAGATTTTTAATTATCTTTCTTTTTAAGACCTGCTCAAGTAAATCTAGAGGAGGTGTTTGACGATGATGAGATTATGGAAACTACAGATGCGGAGGATCTGATAACGGTATGTCTTTTCTAATTTTCTATTGTATCACTTACTGAATGAGTACATTACAGCAAAGCCAATCGGGCTCAGGTTCCCAGCAACAGGCCGGACCATCCTCAGGGTTCAATCATATTAATATAATTGGTTAATCAAATAGTAAATTTATTAAAAAATTTAATACAACCTGTAAAACGCTACGGTTTAGCTTCAATGACGAGGCGTGCAAGGATAATCCCCTAACGTGGTTACAGGTAAAAATATACCATTTACTAAAAAAATTATCTAATACACATTTTTACAGAGTGCATTTGATGAATTGTATACATATATTATAAAGGATGCGGCTCCTTCAGATCGTGTTGGAATCACGCTAAGAAATCCAAATTTCCCAGACAAGCCAATAGGTATTTAATTTAGAAGAGTGGACCAGCTGTCGGTGAAAGTGATAATGTCGCTGCTGGAAAAGGTAATGCAGAGTAACGCTAGTTTTTTGTCAAGTGACTTGTTGGTGTTAAACGTTGATAGAGTAGTTGTGCCTGTAGGCTATGGACGCAAAAACTTGACAGGGTTAAAATTTGCAGACTTTTGTAAATCCAAAAAACAAGGTATTGTTGTTGTACCATCAACAATGAATGATAATAATTGTTTAGCTCGCGCTCTAGTCATTGCTATTGCATTTAAAAATAACGATTCGATGCGTCATAGTATGGAAATGGGTTGTCCTTTACTTCAAGAACGAGCTATACAACTCTGTCAAAACAGTGGTGTAGATCTTAGGGAGGGTGGTAGTTACGAGCATATTCAGGCATTTCAAAACCATTTAGATTCATATACCATTGTAGTTTATAATTCGCGTATAGGTGATTCAGTTTATTTTGAGGGTCCTAGAGAGCCGGGTAGGGTAGTTTTAAATTTAATATTAGAAGACGAGCATTATAACGTAATCACTAGCCTCACTTCAGCATTTACTTGCAGTTATTACTGCGAACAATGCAAAAAACGGTATAATAAGAAAAAAGATCACATGAAATGTATGTACCAATGCCCAGCGTGTCATCAGAAACTACCTTGTTCTATTGAAAATCCGAAAATTGTTTGTAATGATTGCAGGAGAGATTTTTATGGTAGTGAATGTCTTAAAAACCACAAGGACGCTAAACTGTGCGAAAAATTACGTAGGTGTTTAAAATGTCTTAAAACCAGTGAAGTAAAGGGTAAACATAGATGCGGATACCGCTACTGCTCCACGTGTCAGAGTCAAAAACCTATCGGTCATCTTTGCTACATGGCCGTTAACAAAGTTCGACGTGACAGTGCTAATGGTAAACCATCTATGTTTATCTTTTACGATCTGGATTGTATGCAAGAGAAGGTGTGTGAGGAACGAATGATAGGTTTCTGCATGAGCCCAATCTATGCGTGGCCGCGAATGTTTGCTCTGTCTGTATCAAACATGTTGACAATTTAGACGAGCAATGCTCAGTATGTAGTAAAAGAGTACACATTTTCAGGGAAAACCCCGTTGAATCGTTTCTGTTATATGTTGCCGAGCGAGCAAGAAAGTTTAAGGTTACATGCATCGCACATAACATGAAGGGGTACGATGGGTGTTTTGTGCTCAGGTGCATGTTAACTAATAATAATCTATGGAGACCTAAAGTCATCTCCAACGGTTTAAAATTAATTTCAATTCAATGTGACGATATTAGATTCATTGACTCCCTTAATTTTATCCCGTCACCGCTCTCGGCATTTCCGAAAACCTTCAATTTCCCCGAGTCCAAGGGTTATTTCCCATATCTTTTCAACTCATCCGTGAACCAGAATTACGAGGGTCCTCTGCCAGCACTGGAATATTATTGTGCAGATCAGATGTCGGCTGGTGATCGACAAAACTTTTAGACTGGCACCGGCCCAGGTAATTATGTTTTTAAGATGAGTGAGGAGATTGAGAGATATTGCCTGATGGATGTTAAGATCCTCGTTAAAGGTTGCATTAGTTTCTGGTCCACCTTCACGACCCAAAATAAAGTCGATCCGTTTGAGGAAGCACCACTATTGCTAGCGCTTGCAATAAAGTGTTTCGTAGACGTTTCCTCAAAGAAGATACTATAGGACTTATACCGAAAGGCGGTTATAGACGTGCCGACAATCAATCCAAAATCGCGATACAATGGTTACGTTGGGTGGAACATTCTCAGCAAGTGACCATACAGCACGAAGGGAAAGCTCGCGAGTTTAGAACACCTGAAGGTGTTAAGGTCGACGGGTATTGTGCTGAGTCAAATACCGTTTTTGAATTTCTTGGCTGTTACTGGCACGGTTGCGAGGAATGTTTCCCCAATCAGGCCAACATGGATCCGAAACTCGGTGTAAGTACCTCTATGCTTGCCCGTAACGAAAACACGGTGGCACGGTCTCAATTTATACGCGAGCGCGGGTATAATCTTGTGGAGATGCGCGAATGCGATTTTAAAAAACAAATACTCGTTAACGACGAATTAAAAGCGTTTATTCAGAGTCTAGGTCATCAAGATGATGAACCCTTAAACCCACGTGACGCGTTTTACGGAGGCCGCACTAATGCTAGTAAGCTTTATCATCAATGTGACGGTATTACTGAGAAAATAATGTATTACGACGTGTGCTCATTATACCCATTTGTAAATAAATATTGTAAATATCCTATAGGTCATCCAAAAATTCATGTAGGGCTAGATTGTAAGAACATTTCATTAGACACGGTGGAGGGTTTAGTTAAATGTCAAGTACTACCACCCTCTAATCTCTACCATCCTGTTTTACCGTTAAAAATGCACGGCAAACTGATGTTTGTGTTGTGTAAGACGTGCGGTGTTGAGCTAAATCAAGGGGAATGTAGACATAGTGAAGCTGAGCGCAGTTTCGCTGGGACGTTTGTAGCTGACGAACTGCGTAAGGCTATCTCTAAAAACTATAAAGTTTAAATGTTTTCGAAGTTTGGGAATACGAGGTAACCACGTATGACAGATCAACCAAACAGGGTGGGCTATTTAGCGGATACATAGATAATTTCCTGAAACTTAAGCAGGAATGTTCAGGGTGGCCTAGCCACTGCGCGTCAGAAATCGAGAAAACGCAGTACGTGACAGAGTATTATGAGAAAGAAGGGATTCAGTTAGACGCGAATAATATTAAGAAAAACTCCGGTTTAAGGTACCTGGCCAAACTTATGCTGAATTCTTTTTGGGGTAAGTTTGGTCAGCGCGAGAATTTAACCCAATGCAGTATTGTATCTGAACCAAAGGACTTTTTCAAATTGTTTACCGATCCATTGGTTCAGGTACAATCCTATAATACCTATAAATGATAATCTTGTAATGGTGAATTGGGATAGACCGGAGGAGAGGTGAATCACAAAAACAATTAATGTATCCATAGCCGCATACACGACTGCTCATGCACGTTTAGAGCTATAGAGTTACTTAGAGAAACTAGACCGACGTGTTCTGTATTACGACACAGACAGTGTGATATTTGTCGCAAAACCCGACGACTGGAACCAGCATGTGGGGATATCCTTGGCCAAATGACCGACGAACTGGAGGCGTACGGCGGAGGAAGTTATATAGCCGAATTTGTTAGTGCCGGACCTAAAAACTATAGTTATAATCTGTTTTCAACCAGTGATAAAACAGTTAAATCCGTGTGTAAAGTAAAAGGCATTACCTTAAATTATAAGAACTCACGTGTTATAAACTTTGAAGCGATGAAAGATATGGTACTTAGTAATAGTAAAGACTCTTTGTTTGTATACAATGACAGAAAAATTGTTAGAGATAGTTGTTATAATGTATTAAGTAGGCCGGAATCTAAACAGTATAGGATAAGTTACTCTAAACGACGAAGAATTGAGAATTTTGATACTCTTCCATTTGGATATAAAGAATAAAACAGATAAAATAGTAGAATTATTTTATTTACAAACCCCCAACTCCTTGAGGGTGAGTTCCAGCTCCTAGCCTTGATTCGTTTTCGTGTTTTTTGTTTTGTGTGTTTGTGTGTGTTTGAGTATTGAGTGTCCGTGCTTGTGTGAAGCGAGATAAGCGAGAGAATCGCGAGAGAGAGAGAGAGAGAGTGGGAGAGAGAGAGAGGCCAGAGAGAGAGAGATAGCGTATCTTACAAGATACAATTTTTAAAAGAGCACAATTGTCTAACCTCCAGGGTTACAACCAAAAGGACCTTAATACCATCAGAAATAACCCTAAGATCTAGCTACAGGTCCCGCTCCAAGACTAAACCCTAAGACTTATCCCTAGCTCCAGCCCCAGCCCTAAGCTCTAACCCTAAATACATTTCTAAGCCAAGACCAACCCCCACCCCAGTCCTCACGTTAGCAACCACAAAAAAGTCCTAGCTGTCAAAAGGTCCTTAATACAGCCATAAGGTTTAACCCCCAAAAGAAATCATAAAAATAAGGGTAATACGGTCCTTCATGTAAGCGAGTAAAAATAATTAGGGTTGAAAAAGAAAAGAAAGGATGCGGTCTCACACGTGGGTGTGTAAAAAATAGGGGTGAAAATACACGTCCTATACGTAAGCGAGTAAAAATAGGTGTTAAAAAGGGCCTTCGAAAAGAAAGGATACGGTCTCACACGAGGGTGTGTAAAAATTAGGGTTGAAAATGCGGTCTTACACGTGGATGTGCAGAATAGGGGTGAAAAAATACGTCCTACACGTAAGCGAGTAAAAATAAGGGTGGAAAATACGGTCCCCCACGTGGTCATATAAAAAAGTGAAAGGGGGCGGGGCTTGTGACGTAAAAAAGGAGGGGTGGGGATGGTGCCGGTCTTCTACTAGCACGACTTCATTTTTTAGTATTTCTAAAATGGCGTGTCGATTACAGATACTCATTAAGTTTGACTCCCCTAACGATACATATAAACGGCATTTTCTAAACAAAAACACAATTACCAGGACGGAGAGAATTGGATAGAATGTTCAGTGTTCGCTAGATAATTTGTGCTTGCTGTGGTAAATATGCTTATGTTACATAAAGTAGTCTAATCCATGTTCACTACAGTTACACCTCGTCTTATACATTTTCTTGCGAAAAAAAATTGAAATTAGTTATAATTGAGAAATGGTTGAGGTGATTGCATTTTTTGTAAATAAAACAAGAAACCGTGATGTTAGTGTAGTCTTGGAAACTATAGATACTTTTTTTTTAAAGGATAACATATTAACGATGCGTGACAAATTCTTCTTGGATTGGTGATATATGAACTGTATGAGAGGTCAGTGCTAAAGATGTTGAGGGGATATCTTATTTTTAAGTTTTAAATAAATAAATCAGAAAGTGAGTGTATTCAAAGGCCGCGGTACGCGTCGGTCCTACCCACCCGGACACCTGAACTGGGCCTTTACGTCCCGTATGTTTTCGTTAATCTTGCACTCTCAGTCCGATAGGAAGTTTACATTAAGGACGAGAGAAAGAAAAGGACGATGGTTGGATTATGCAGAAGGAAATGGCGACGAAGCTCAGAAAATCGAAGATCTAATATTAAAAACAAATATTAAAAAATTAAATTGATAGTATACTAACTAAAAATGTGAATTTCCAATCGGGTAACCCTTACTGAGCACATGATCTATTCCTGACAAACTGGGTCAATGATCAAGACAACTAAAGTATTAGTCGGAACCATATGGCAGTATGGGCGTCAGGCGAAGGAAAAGAAGTCGTAGATTTTAAATGATATATATATATATATATATATATATATATATATATATATATATATATATATATATATATATATATTGTGTGTGTGTGTGGTGCGTGCGTGCGTGCGTGCGTGCGTGCGTGCGTGCGTGTGTGTGTGTGTTTGTGTGGTGTGTGTGTGTGTGTGTGTGTGGGTGTTTGGTGTGTGTGTGCGCGTGCGCGTGGCGTGGGCGAGGGCGAGGGCGAGAGCTTGAGCGCGTGCGCGTGGGCGTGGGCGTGGGCGACTGAGCTGAGCTGAGCTTGCGCGTGCGCCTGCCCGTGCGCGTTCGCGTGCGCGTGCGCGTGCGCGTGGGCGTGGGCGTGGGAGTGAGCTTGAGCTTGAGCTTGAGCTTGAGCTTGAGCGTGAGCTTGAGCGCGAGCGCGCGCGCTCCGCGCGCGCTCGCGTGCGCGTGTTCGCGCGCGTGTGTGTGTGTATCCTTCCACTTAATACTCGTCATTACAAAGGAACGTTAAGCTGACGCATATCTAACTCGAGATCCAGCAAACGATCTTCATCACCAATTTTATTCGAGAATTATTCATAACGATGAGATAACGCTATCGTAGGAATTAAGTTAATCATGTTTAATTTTTAAGAATCACTATTCCGCTATTCACATCTTATTTACCCTAACTTTTAACACAAACAGCTTAGAAAATTCGCAATTAAAGATAAGTCTAATAAAGTAATATATACTAAATATATAATACATAATAACAGAGTTATGATAAAAAATGAGCACAATATAACTAAACTTAAGATAAACAACTATAATACCTACATTTTACTGCTATGAATAATTTCAAAGCACAGTATTTCTGCTAAGTTTGCCAGTTGTAAGGAAGGTCCCAAATTTTTATGTTGCTTGAAATACATGGCACTTCTTTCAGCAGTATGTGTCGTTGGACATTATCCTTTCTGGCTGTGTCTTCTCTCAACTTTAATATCACTTAATCCAACTGTATCTATGGTTTGATGGAACCCACGTTTGCATGTCCCTTCATTTTAATTAATTAAGTTGCTACCCTCGTTGTTTAGTTAAATGAGATAAGGCATTTACTCTAAAAGAATGGTTAGAAATTTAATAGTCTTTGCATCTATTCCTATCGATTGAGCAGATAATTTCAAGCATTTTCCGATTGCTATTGGTTATATTCTACGTTTTTGTGACTTTCCTACCAATCACTATATGGAGTAAGAAACAACTGCAGTATTCAGGTGAGATGTCTTTTTGCAATCACCTTGCTGCACAATCTATATAAATAGAAGCATTTGGTAAAATATGTTTTATATATAAGACGAATTTTGTATATTAGAGGACATAGGTCTGTACTTAATGGATTTTACATCAAGTTCTTGGTTGGGGAAAACTAATTAGCACCTCCACGAGCTGTTTCCATAAATAGCGGGCTCTATTCCAAACCTCCCGTTGAAATTTGAATTGGATGTCTTTTTCTCTAAAAAAAAATAAATCGTACGTACGATCCACATCAACACAGTCAAAAGGGAACTCCTTTTTCACACCAATTGGGCAGTTCTCAAAAAGTTTTTCGATTTTATATTCATGTTCACTTAATCTTTCGCTTTTCCAAATAACCTTGCAGTTCCTTTCGTTTATGACCAATTTTCTGTATTTCCTTCCTAACCATTCGTCATTAAACATATCCAGTTTGATAACTTGGGACATTAAACATTGATATTTAAATAGCTCAAGAACGTTTACAAAAATCCATTTAATTAATAAATTTTAAATTCAAAAATCACAAACATGGTTGAAGGGTTATAATCATATGAAAACAGGTTCTTAATAATTAATATGATAACAATTGTTGGATATAACTTTTTGACAACGACGCGGCATTGATAAAATTAAATTTTTGACAGTAATAGCCGGCATATTAATCCAAACTTCATTGATTTTATCAATAAAGACTGTTTATTTGGGAATCTTGTGGTTCGAATACGACCTTCGACGTCTTCCCAAAGGTTCTCAATAGGTTTGAGGTCTAGCGATTATGCTGGTCATCGAAGAACTTGGACATTGTTCTTTTGAAACCACTCCTGTACAAGGCGAGATGAATGTTTCCGGTCGTTGTCCTGCTGGAATACAAATTCCAAAGGCATCTCTTTCGGAGCATAAGGAAACAAAGTTTTTGAGTATGACCCTGTAGACGAAGCGATCTATAGTGCCGTCTATAAAATGAAGTAAACCTACTCTACTCCACGAGAAACGACCCCATACAAATACACTACATTGTCTGTGCTTTATTGATGGTGTAACATACTTTGGGTGAAATCATGTATTAACCGGACGTCCAACAACCCTCATTCCACTAGAATTAAAAATTTTGTAACGACTTTCGTCGCTAAACAATACTTTTTCCCACTCTTTGACGGTACAGTTCAAATGGCGTTGTGCAAATTCAAGCCTGGCACGGAGATTTCTTTCGGAAACCAACGGTTTCTTGGCAGGGCGCCTGCTATAAAGTTTTGTTTCAACTAATCGTCGTTGGACAGTCCTCGCACTGACTTCCAGTTCAGGAATTTCAGCAATTATCCTTGGTCCTGACAACCACCGATCTCTTTGAGAAATCCTATCCATCCATAGTGTAGTTTTTCTGGGCCTTCCTGACTTCGGAATTATAACGTGGAATAATTTTTGACGCACTATATTTTGATAAGCCACACTGTTTGGAAATCGCAATCTTACTCGTTCCTTTTAAAAGGCGTTTACGACCATTTCTTGTACTTCGTACCAATTCTTTTTCCTTTTGGCATATTTGTTTCTGGAAATATAAGAACCATTAAGGTTAATTCACCTACAAAATGTCATCAATAAACTTACCTTTATGATAAACGCTTATTCTTTATACCAAATCAAAAAGTTGCTATACTTTGTTGCTCTAATAAAGTATTGCTGAAATATATTATTACATACTAACTTACATTTGGAAACAATCCCATCTCTACAATCCTTCTTCTCTACTTTCTCCTCCGAAAAAGAGAAACTAGAAGTGAAAGTGAAGGTATAAGCACGACCAATAACCAGGGCATCAACCAAGAAAGTCAGCATACAAATACCGCCAACCGTCAGCGAGAACCTCAGTTTAGTTCGAGTTACCAGAAGCAGAACACGGAGAGTAGAAAATGGCAGATGAAATTCTGTCGAAACGCCGTCAGTTCAACACCGGTTCAAAATTGATGCGAAATATTTCACAGGATGATTTTTCAGCAAAAATTAAGGAGAGTTTTTCATATAAAGTTAGGAGCAAAAATTGATTTTATTTAGTATCCCCACTATGTAAGAATTTAGAAGAAGGAAAATTTGGCAAATAATTGATGCTAATAAAATGGACTTTTTGTCGGTTTTTGTAACCTTGCAAAAAATCAACCCTTATAATATGTTGCCTTAGAACTTTTTAATGCATCTACATTTTCCTACTTAAAAAATTGATTTAGAAAGAGGGATTCAAACTGCAACTTATATGTGTTGGGATTTCTCGTAAAATGGTTAAGCATAGGGGTCACTGTTTGTAAAAAGAAAATAAGTAGGCCGGTGAAGTAGCCCAAAATGTTACAAATTAGGAAATATCACACTAACAAATTGAACTGTAATTCTAATACTACTCATTACCATTAACAAACTCTTAATAAATTTATTTGCCGAATGCAGTTGTATGGGTAAACAAAGTAATTCTTATGAGAATAAAGTTATTAGGAGGTGGAAAGGTAGGCCTCGAATAACAATGGTAAGAAAATATTATTAACAAAATTCATAATAAATGTTGAAATAGACATCCTTCTAATAAAATGCACCCTTCTACTCTTAGTACGATGTGAAAGTTCTAAGCAATATTCAGCCAAAGCACAGATTTGTTTATGTGAAATAATCAGACTTTTCAAGTTTCCACAAGCTTGACCAATATAAACATAATCACAATTTTTAAAAATCTGTGTAAACCGATTGGTGTAATTTTATTGGCACCTTAATTCTATTAATGTTAATAATATGGTTACGATTATTATTATTGCTTTCGTTTATTTAATTAGTGCAAAATTTTCTTGCTCCTAATAAAGTTTTTAATTACATACGCATTAATAATTTTATGATCCTGTTGCAATTACACGTAAATGCTTAGCGTAAATCTAGTTTTCTTATTGTATAATCAGATAGATAGTGCTTTTCGGCAACTAAACGAACATCCCAGCAATTTCCTAGCTAAATTACATATTTTATTTTATGCTAACAATTTTCTTATAGCTTTCTAAACACATCCTTATATTTTAGTGAAACTAATAAGAGTAGTAAAAATTTCTTAAGTTTATTTGCATTTCTAGAAATATAATTTACTTAACAGATTTAAAATACATATTAGCTGTAATTTTAAAGAAATGGCCGTAAACAATTATGATTAGGCATCCAATAATAGTAACTACCTATACCAAAAGACATAATGTTAGAGGGTTCAGAGCAAGTGGAACAGAAAGGTATAGCCAAAAAACGTTTATCTCTAAGGAATCGTAACGATGTATTAGAAAAAAAAATTTAATACGGGTTTCGAATATAGGAGTTAGATATTAAATGCAACAACTTTTTTACAGCCTAAAACTGGCAGCGAACAAAGTTTTTAAGTACTGGATTATATAAATAGCGTAAAATTTCCCAAGAGACGTTGACGATGTTCATCAATATATATACTGTTTTTTATGAAAATAATTATATTTACACACAAACATCATCACACCATTAAAATATTTAGACGATAATTTGAATTACTAGAAGACGAGGGTGAATTTGAGGTTTAACTTTATTAAAAGTCTTTAAAGCAAGGATACATACACAAAGTTAGCGGTGGCCTGCTTGTGTATTCTACTTATACAAATATTTATACTTTAAGTACATCTCCATAAGGGTTACAGTATAGAATAAAAATTTTACTTCATGATATATCTTGTACGCCAAAAGCATAACGCAAATTAGATACAAGGTACCAATTAAGGCTCGCTTGTGATCCTCTCTTGTATATTATTTTAAAATACAGAGTTCATATCCATTCTGAAAACAAATAAACACAGCAAACTGTTTTATATTTTATAAAACAACACGGCTGACGTTCGGTTTCAAAAGCAACCACTTTATGGGAATTTTTTTTTTTGCTGATACATGTTTACACAGTTGCTTCGTATGGAAATAGCACACGTTATACATATTAAAATTGTTCCTTACCATATTTACAAGCAAATATAATAACTTAATATAAATTTGTTATTCATTAGTAATTTTACCAATAATCTGATGAAATACGCCGGTCATTCATACTTGATTACCCCTTTTATTAAACAAAAATTATAATTGATGATTTAAACGGTTAACCATTCAGATAAACAAATAATAACCAAAAACACATATTACCATTTTTTAGTTAATTATGTAGATTGACATTTAATTATTCTCCTAATTGATTATGGTTTGTCAACAATGAAATAATTGAATATCTCGATGTGTACTTTGTGAATACGAACCATTTGGGAAGCAAGTCATAACTGCAAAAAAACTTTTACATTTTTCATTAAAAATTGATATAATAATACGTGTTTGTCTTAAAATATCGTTTTACTGTATTTATTAGAAAACTAAAACGTATCGAGAGAAGTTACAGAAGTAGGACATGATACAAGGTGAATAAGTCATAAATTAACAGTGATAATTGATAAATGTCATTTAATTAGCATTATGCAAATGGAACTCATAAAGTTGAATTATTTATTTTTAATTAAATTTTTTGAGTGTTACATTTATTTACTATACGATTGTTATACACAAATTCGCTTCTGACTGAGGTTTCCACTTAGTATATGGCGAGTAGGTAACATTAATGTTTACTCGGTTTAGGTTATTACCAAATATTTCTCTTATGTTTTTAAGCAAAGAACAGCAAGAAAAGAACCCAGTTTTCTATTTATTTTGTGAAACGTCTTTTACAAATATGTTTCATTTAGTCTACTTCAATTAGGTGGTAGATGATATGACGCGGGAAATCTGTGCGTCTTTTAGAAGTGAGTTTGTAACTGAGGGTAAGAATTCAATTTTTAAAAACAAACAGGCTCCGTTGCTGACGACTGTGCAAGGAATGAAGGGCGAGTTGGTACATGGAATGTAGAGGTATGCATGCCAAAAAAAGAATTTGAATTAGCGAATGTAATGAATGAAAGGCAGTTTGATATTCTATGTGTATTGGAGACAAAGCGCAAAGGAAAGGATACTGTGGAGATAGAGGAGGCAGAGCACTATGGTCAGGAGTTGAGACTGAAATGCATGGCGCTCAAGGAGTTGGGATGAAAGAGCGAAAAGATGTGTTAAACAGTACGAATATGATCCTCCGGATAATTTGGGTTAGAATAGAAGTGGAATTTCGAAAAAAATGTTTTATTGCATGCTATGGACTGGGGAATGGAGAAAGAGACTAACGGTGTGAGTACTTTGAAAAGACGAACAGAACGTGTTGAACATACATTCAACGCGTTCTCTACATCATTCCAGAAGTAAACCAAACGAAAACGTGGTGATATTGGGGTAAATCAATGGATGGGTAACAGAGAAAGCAAGGAGTCAAAAGGAACGGTGAACGCCTGGTAAACATCTGTGTAAACAGAAACCGGCATTGTATCTAATGCATAGTTTAAGCATAAAAATCCGCATATGTATACCTGGAAAAAAGATGAATCTAAAGGTATGATTGACTTGGTAGTGTATGATGAACGACTTAGAAACCTGGTCAGAGATACAAAAGTAATGCGCAGATCTGGGTGTGGATCGGATCACTTTTTGATTGTATCGAGAGTGTGTTTAGGGCAAAAGTGGGTCTGGAGAGGGAATGTAAACGTAGTGCGAACGTCCAAAATTAGGGTAGATAAACTGTTAAATACGTAAGTTTAATAGCAAAATATTAGTACATGGAGGAAATTAAAAAAAAAACAAGCTCGGTGTATCCCTTTCAAAACTCAACAATCTTATTGGATGCAGTTTCTTTAATTCATAGGTGACAGAAGGTCACCCTTAAATTCAACAACAGCAACAGCAGTTTTAAAATTCAGAAACGCACATTTAGCCAAAGATTTCCATCAATAACATGCGCACACATACCTAAACTACTAAAATTGATACCCTTATAATAAACCCAACTCTACCTATCTTGACAATTATTTCCGTAATACTGTTGTAACAACCTTTTTTTGTGGTTGTATTAAAAAGTACATTAATTTAAGAATCGTTCATTTATTTGGCGTAATATTAGAAAAGTTTTTAATTATTAATATGTAGAATTGAGAATGGCAATTTAATTGGCATTTCCTAGAACAAATCTTTTGGGTGTAATATTACATAAAGAGTTATAGTTCCCTTTCTTAAAAAATTGGATTTATATTATGGTATCCGCGCAACGCGTGAAGACTTTTAGGGGGAATACACTTGAGTTATTCTGAAAGCTTTTTTTTTTAATTCACTTAATGCTGAATGTTACAGCAGTAAGCATGATTTTTACCTAATTTTTTATATTTGGTGCCATCAGATTTTGGTGGTAAGTTATTTTCTAATTCACTATATTTAAAACTAAAGCATTTGTTTGTTTTTTTAGGCACCTTTTAAGTACTTACTTTTATTTTTTACTTTTAATTACTTACTTTGCACTTAGTTTGCACTTCTATTTTACTCATATTTTTTTTAATGCATACTTTTATATGGCATTTTTATAATAATTATTTTTAATGGCACGTATAAGTCAGTAATTTACTATTCTATTTTCTAATTTAAATGGCAATTTTTACTTGAATTACATTTTACAACGCAAGTTCTACATACTTTTATAAATAAATTTGGCGAATTAAACTTCAAAGAAATTCAATAAAGTTATGGACACAATATATAAAGGGAAATAAGCAAGACATTGACCTCACCAAGTTCACCATTCTGCTTCAGTTACCAGTTACAGTTTATGTACCGAACGTTCAAAGGTAATGTTTTTATATAATTTTAGAATAGTATAAGACTTCCGATTTTTAACCTTTTCAATCAGATATTAAATAAACTTAAGTATATCATGTTATTTTATTTTCATTTTGATAAATTGTTAATTATTATTCCTTAGCTAGGTTTTGTTGTTCCTATATATATATATATATATATATATATATATATATATATATATATATAAAGACAACATGGCGCTCGAGATTTTATCATTTTTTCATAATTTTTAGATAACATTTTTTTTATGAATTAAGTATAAGTGAAAATAATTAAGCTTATGAGAAGCAGGCAGTATTTCAGGTATGTTAATTAAACTCTAAATTAGAACTCTCCCTATCTAAATTTACCGATGAGCCGACGGCAGTAGCGATTGTTATTTGGTAATTTTTTATATTACTTAAAATTATTCGATCAATTACAAATTGTTTATTACATCATCGCTTTTGTGTTAATGTTATAAGTTGGCCCAGTTTTAGTATTTATACACTGGAGCCGCTTTTAATGTTACACTGTTTAAGTAATTTTCCTAACAAAAGTTCCCTGCTTAACCAACAGTATCTTGCAGTTGCTGAACGATTCTGAAATAAAACCGCCAAATACATAAATAAACCACGTTAAGTAAAATTAACAAAGGAAAAGAGCAACTGAGTAGTCATCACATCAAGTATCTCCCTTTTTGGTAGGATAATGATCACTTAATTAGTTACAAGTCGTTAATAGTCATACAATGTCGCTTCTGGTTCCGCTCAACGTAACTCGCACTCTAGTGGTGACTTTGGAAACATTCTTGGATCAGAAATGGTGGTTGTATTAACTAAAATAAGTTAGGATTGGGATTTCAAAATCTAAAAGAATTTAAAAAAAAACAAAAATGGACCAATATCAAGTAGTTTTCAAGGTTATATACCTGCCCACGTGGTTTTTATCAAGGTTAATGATTTCAAATATACAGATTTATAATTAATAGCTTTCTTGAGTGCGCTTGATTTAGTAAATGGAAACTTTTTAATTAACAATGGTAACAAAAGTTGTACGTATGGCACAATGTGAAATTAGGGAAAAATATTATGTATAGAAGAGAAAGGAAGTAAAGCTAGATTCAGAGTTGTTTGAAATGAATCGAAAAATGAAGAGCTGTGGGTTAGCAATAAATGCAAGGCAGCAATAATACACACGTATTATTTAGTGTTGTGTTGAGTCTAGAATGTAGAAATGAAACCCATATATATATATATATATATATATATATATATATATATATATATATATATATATATATATATAGGATTACACAATGGCTCAGCGATAAAAGTAGCAGACTTGTAAGTGAAAGGTACCAGGTTCGAATCTGAGAGTAGTCAAGAGCTTGGGAAGAATCATAAGTAAATGAATTCGACCCAAGTGCGAAATCAGTCCTTCTCAGGACGGAATCAGGGTCTGCTTCCGAAACGTCGCGCTACAAAGGAAATACTGTGGAAATAGGCCGATCAACCGAACTAATATTAGACTACAGTTACAAAACACCCATAATAAAAATAATAATGCTTTATTGCTCAACGGAAAGAAATATCCAATTAAACAACAAACATAACTAAAATAAGCACATAAGTGTAAAACAAACTACATGATTAAACGACAACTAAAATAAGTTTGGGAGAAATGAGATTAAACTGGAAAGAGAAAACTGATTGGATTATGTGATATTGCTCAATAGATCGTCAAGTGTTGCGATATTTAAATCAAAATTAGCATCTGTAGTATTAAAATTTAATGACATTATATAAGTAGGTGCTTTTAATAATGAGTTTGCCTTTGTAATAGGATTAACAACGGTTATAGGGAATCTTGATAAACGATTGGGTACAGAAAAGTTAAGGGATGGCAGAAGAAAAGGACAGTCAATTCGGTTGTTAAGTAGGCCATATAAAAATCTCATGCTGTAGTACTTAACGTCTGCTTTGTAATGATGGAAGAAACGATTTAGGGGATATTCTTGAGAACAGACCCTCGCCGGATAAATACCATCGATCTTAATGGTAGCGTATTTCAAAAATTTTCGCTGAATATCTTCGATCATATTTATGTGTTTGTGATAGATGGGGTACCATATACAATTACAGTACTCCAGTTTAGACAAAACTAATGAAAAGTATAGCGAGAAAATAGTTTTGAGTATAATGAAACGATTTGGTGTTTCTAAATATGAATCCCAGCATTCCTTTTGCATCTAGACATATGGCCTGAATATGACTCGAAAAGCTTAGATGCTGATCAACCATTACACCTAGATCTTTGGTATCAGAAACCCGGGATAAGGGGAACGAATCTACAGAATAGCCGTAGTGCAGTAAGTTCCATTTTTTACTAAACGATAATATTTTGCATTTGGAAATGTTTAAATACATGCAGTTACTTAGACAGCAGTTATGAATGACCATTAGTTGTTCTTGAAGAGTTTGAGAGTCACTCATAAAAGTGATTTCACAATAAATTATGGTCATCAGCAAATAAAAGATGATTAAATGAGATTAGACCAGAGATATCATTGATAAATAATAAAAATAACAGTGGACCCAGGTTTGATCCTTGGGGTACCCCTGACGAAGCAGGAGCCCGACGCAAAGTTATTAAAACATACATACTGTAATCGATTGGTTAGGTAGGAGAAAAAAAAAGAGAAAGAAGCGGCTCACTGAATCCAAAACTACGTAACTTGCTAATTAGGATAGAACGATTGATCTTGTTGAACGCTTTACAAAAATCAGTATAAATTACATCAACTTGGCCATGATTATCTAAGACACGCAACGCATAGTCCGTTAAGCAAGCAAGGTTGGTCACAGTTGACCTATATTGCATAAATCTATGTTGATGTAACGATATATAATTTTTTACTTGTGGATAAATATGGTCATAAAGGACTATTTTAAATACCTTTGAAAAATACGATAAAATACTTATCAGCCTATAATTACTAATCTCTGCTAAGTCGCCACTCTTTAAAACTGGTCAAATGCGTATAGGTAATGCAAATACATCCTTGCACTCACGAATGTTTCTTTATTTTTTAATTTAGCGATAGCTTTGACTACCATAAGTTCAGTAACACTGGGTAAATGAATACACGGCATATTGCACTCCACTTGTGAAGTACATGCGGCTGCAGCATCACTATTTGAATAGGAGTTGAATAAGTTGCATAGTTACACTTCATGACATCAGGAATTCTCGAGTTATTCCTTTTAGAACGAATGAATGGCCAAAACTGTTTAGGATTGGTAGATAACCTTTGCTCAAGGAAAAGGAAAAGGCCACGTATTTCATTCCCTCCCAATGGGGGAGGGCGGGCTGCTCTAGCCTTCCGACTTCCTTCAGCCACAATCATGGATTCCCAGCATACATAAATACATTACGTATATATATATATATATATATATAGACTTCCAAAAAAATTGCAACACCTAGAATTTGTTGAACGATTTTATTCAAATTTGGTCAACGATGTCTTTCATTAGGACGAACAAACGATTCAAGTTTGAATAAAATCTAGCTAGTATTGGTATTGAGATGTTGGTACAAATAGTCCGAGGAAGGGGTGCAACAACGTCGCCCTGGATCTGGACGTCCCCGCAGGACTATAGATCGCGAAGGACGTCGCTTAAGACTTTTGGCCACAAAAGACAGATTTTCAACAACTCGATCGATTGACAATGATTGGATGAGAGGTGTAGGACCCAGAATGTGAATGTCATCTGTTTATCGCCGGATAAGGTCGTATGGGCTGCGTTCATATCGTCCATTTTTATGTCTTCCTTTTACACCACTTCACTGTCTACGCCGGCTAGAATGGAGCAACTAAAGAGCGAATTGGGCGCAAGAATGGCATCGAATTGTGTTTAGTGACGATTTTGCTTGTGAGCCCACGATGGTCGTAGGAGGGTCAGACGTATGCGTGGAGAACGTAAAGATCCAACATTCTTTGTGGAACGCAACGCAGACCTCACACAAGGAGTGATGATATGGGGTGCAATATGTTACGGTAGCAGATCACCCTTGGTTTTCATTGATGGCAACTTAAACGCCGCTGGTTATATTGCCAATGTGCTAGAACCCGTTGCGCTTCCATATCTTCAGGGGCTGGAAAATCCCATTTTCTAGCATTATAATGCGCACCCTCATACGGCAAGGGCTACAACACGTTTTTTGGAAGAAGCTAACATTGCCGTCCTATGGCCTGCTCGGTCGCCTGATTTGTCGCCCATTGAACATGTATGGTATGAGGTCGGTAGGCGACTGGGTAATTTACTACACCCTCCAGATAACTTACACGATCTCCGGCTACGGATTTAAGAAGCTTGGGTTGATATACCACAGGCAACTATAGATCACTTGATTGATAGCATGCCACGCCGTCTAAATGAGTGCATTACAAATCATGGTGGAGCAACTCATTATTGAAAAAAAAACATTTTTAGTTTTTGTTCTTTTGTTTGCAAATTTTAATCGTTTGTTTGTTCTAATGAAAGATATCGTTGAAGGAAATTTCAACAAAATCGTTCAATAAATGCTAGGTATTGCAATTTTTATGGAATTCAGTATATGTATGGTGGGATTAAGGATGGGTATGGTCAGGACAGGATTGGAAGGAACAGAGTTAGGTTTCTGAGGGGGAGAATACTACCCCAGCATTCGCCTAAGCAGCCGCACATGGTGTGTATATACGCAGTGACCATGCCGCTACATGTGTATGAGGAAAATCCCCTGAATAAACCTCATATAAGGTAGACGGCAACGGGAATCGAACTCATTACCTCCCGAATTCTAAGCAGGTCGTCTCACCACTACGCTACCAGCTCGGTCCTTTGCTCAATAGTCAATAGATAACAATTATACGAAGATCGAATATGTTGCTTGGCTAACTTTCTAAGACGTTTGTATTCATTTTTATCGCTACAAAGATTAAATCGCGTAATTCTTTTGAAATATTTATGTTTCAATTTAATATTATTTATGATATTGGCATTAAACCATAATACAGAATTGAGTGTTGATGTATAACGGATATGTACCTAAAAATAATCTGTTTAGAAGAAAAGGAAGGAAAGTAGAATACAAGTTTAGTGCCGAAAGTAAATAATTTTTAACAAGTATTATGGATCAGTATGAAACATGGAACAAGTTGTATGGAGAAGTACTGAATATTTACAAATATGTAGACTTAGTAATAGAATTAAAACTGAACTTTGAATTGCTTCAAATGAATCAAAAATGAAGAAGCCATAGATTATCAGTGTGTTATAAATTGATAATGTTCAATATGTACTTAACAAATGATGTAACTTTGAACCGTATCCCCCGTCAATTCATCGCGCAGTTAAATACACGTTTAGTTGTTCAAACGTTTCAATTTAGGTCTATTATAATAAATAAGCGCTTTAGAATTGCTGTTAGGATTGCATATTATTAGATATAATAGATTTTTTATCAGTTAACATTCAAAAATAAAATATTTAGGTAAATAATGTTAATATAATAAGGTTAAAAATAATTCTAGAACAAAGCTGCACCTCTGGTTTAACTGGAGCTCTTGTATATAGACACGATTTTTCAGTTTCTGATAAATATCAAAAAACCCTTCATAAATTCGTCACACCCAGTTATAGTCCTAACAATTCTTAGGAATTCCATTGCCAAATAAGAAAATTCCCGGTTGAATGTGTAACGTGTTCAAAATGATTTTTGAAACTAGCCCAAAATACGCTTCATGTAGAATAAAAAATATGGTGTCTAGCTCAGCTGATTTTTTGGATCACTAAAGCGGTAGTGCACTCGATGTGTGGGTTGTATGACCGCATACTATAGATATACCTAAGGTGTCACGTAGTTTTAGATGCGACCCTAAGCTACGGAATGAAGTGAAGCTGTAACAGAGCACATAAGTACACATAAAAATAAGTAAAACACACAATAATCATGAAAAGGCAATGAAGGTCACACGAAACAATACATTGAAGTTTCGATCAAATTTAGAATTGAATAATTGTTAAAGTAAGTTAAGGTTTTGTTACTACTAAGTTACTAAATTAAAAAAAAAACTTCTGAAAGAAAATTTATAAAACACCAAATAAAGTCAATAAAATACCTAGTTTAAATAATAATGGTAGGCCACACACCTAACCTATGTGTAATATATAAACATATTTAACATCTAGCTATACACTGAATCATTGTCAGTAAACATACCCTAATTTTTAATTAACCAAACATATTTTATGTTGGCAAGACACTGATCACTCTATTACCTTACAAAAAGGTTTTAAAATGAAAAATAATTTAAGTAAAATCAAAAAGTGAGAAAAACAATGAAATCGCAGTTATATCATGTAAAGGAACTTAATAAAGTAATTAAATTAACACCGGTTGTCTTCCAAAACTTGCCCTGAAGGGTGTAGATAAAGAAAATAGTATAAATTGCTTATTAGTATTCTAATTAGAGAAAGTAGGAGTATTAAGTGCTAATTAACACTCGCATGAGTATAGATATCCTATTCGTTTTTGTTGAAATGCAAAGATATTCGTTTACAAAATCGATTTACCAATAGAATGAATTAGTCATTAGGTATAGTTTTCCTCAGCCAAAAAGGAGCAAAATATAGTAATGTTTTGAGATGAAAAGCATGGTATATGTCCGTCGAAACGTATTAATAGAAGAAAATCCATAAAGACAAAGCAAACTCCATTAATGAATTAAGCTTTGAAATATCACGCATTAAACGATGGCAGTTACAAATCTAGGAAAATTCAAATATTTCTTCTTACGTTCACGAGAACCATCTTTTACCTCAAACCAAACGGAAATGCAATTAAACTTGACAGCGTAAAACTCAACCTTCGCATTTCAGAAGTCCCGTTGGAAAAATAACTTGCCCTTTCTTAAAAACTTTGATATATAAATGGTAATACAAAATTGTGAAACGAATATACTGAAAATTAGAAACAAATACAAAAATATGTACGACATTAAATAGTAAAAATGAATTATTATATTAACAATTATTCAATTCTAAATTTGAACCAAACTTTGGTTTATTATCTTATTTTTTCTCTACAATTGAAAGTTATAAATATACTGGTTTACTTCCTCTAATTTGATTAATATAACTATTTAGTTTGATCTTCATTGGCTTTTCTTGATTATTGTTTGTTTTGCTTATTTTTATGTGTACTTATATGTTCTCTTACAGATTCACTTCCCCATTTCGTAACTTAGGGGCTGTCCGATCTAAAACTACGTGACGCCTTAGGTATCTCCATACTATACGGTCAAACCACCCACTCATCCAGTGCACTACCGATTTAGGGATCCAAAAAGTGAGCTGAGAATGACACCATATCTTTTATTCTATCTGAAGCGTATTTCAGGTTAATTTAAAAAATCGTTTTGAACACGTTACAAATGAAAGACAAGAATCATGGCAAAATTATATTAGAATTTGTAGGACTTCGCGCAAACATGTGCATACTCTGCTGATGAACAGGTAAAAAAGCAATGGGTTCCAAGCAATCAAAGGGTAAAGTAGTACTTAACCCTTACAGTAATAAATGATCAGTAAATTTTTATTTTACTGGCACCCTACCTTGGCAGTGTCACTTTACATAGAATTTTGTATTTATCTGTTTCATAAACAATTTTATTATTATAAGCAATTTTGGGAATGTACTGCCGGAAAAACTATTGCACACTAGTTGTCAAAACTTAATTATCACTTCTTAATTGTCACTGAAGGAAAAGTAACCTGTATCCCTCATTGGAAGTAAGATTTCCTATAAAAGTTTGCACTTTTACATTTTTCCCCGTAAGCGGAATGTGTATAATTAGAAAGTAGAAAGTAGATAACGATGCCATAATCGAAAGATGTTAGAGATTGCATTAGTAGTACTGGGGCAACTTCCGCCGCCATCTTGGATTTTGACGTCACAAGGATGCCCCACGTGGGAGACCATATTTTCCACCCTTATTTTTTATGGTTTCTTTTCGGAGGCCTTTTTCAACCCCTAATTATTTTTGTTTAAACTCGCTCACGTGTAGGACGAGTTTTTTCACCCTTATTTTTATGGTTTCTTTTCGAGGGTCAACTCTTGATGGAATTTTCAACCCTAATTAGAATATTTTTGACAGCAATTTTTTGTACTTGCTCACGTGAGCGGCAGATGTAGGGGTTGGGCTGGGGCTGGACTTGGGCTAGGTCTTGGACTTGGGGTTGGTCTTGGAGCTGGGGGTGGTACTGGTTTTGGTTAGGGTTATTTTTGATGGTCATCTTTAACCCTAGTTAAGGTCCTTTTGGTTGTATTAAGAGCAGCACCCCTGGAGGTTAGGCAAACGCACACGCATACAATGTTGGAAATTGCATAATTACCCTAATAAGATATTATTATTAAAATTATCGATCCCATTGTTTTAAAATGGTCATATGCTACTCGGTACATTCGGATGATCTTTTACCTATACGAGGAATTTATTTATACATTGTATTTCTAATAAGGAGGTTCTTGTAAGACAGCACTTGTGTTAGGGATTGATCATGCGTGGGGGAATTTGAATGACAGTAAAATTTAATTATAGAACACTTATTTTTATTGTAAATGTCATAATTAAAAAAATCCTCAGAGAGTTATAAAAAAAATTACTGACATTCAGGTTATTCCCTAATGAAATAAAAAATTTTTATTAAGTTAATTAATTACATAACAGTTATTACAATATTATTTTCTACAACGAATATTAAAAACTGATTGCTTTACCTGCACTGATTGCATTGAAATATGTTGCATATCCATCCGTTCGTTAAATTGTTGTATATTGTACATCTTAATATTTTAAAGAAACTTATTGTTACGTATAGATTAGATGCGTTTTATAGCTGTATTTAAAAATCTTTACAAGTAAATAAATAAAGGTTAACAGCCACTTACCAGCTCTGTATTGAAAGAGCATTTTGAGGACTGATTTACAGGTGGTACCCGTTTTCTGTTACTCGTCTAATCAAACTAAAACAACTTTCTATGTTTTTACGTTTTATGAATAGTTGATGTAAAGACTAGCTATAGATTTCCCATAATTAATTTTTAGAGTGTAAATATACAAAAAACCTCATTATCTTTATCACACTTACTGCAACTCGTATTTACCTTCCTCTTAAAGTAATTAATAACAAAGCGGTTTGAACAAAATGCTACACATACACACGCAAAATTGTTTTTATAAAAAACCTCATTAAATATTTGGAAAGTAATAATTACATGTTTTAAATTCCACAATATGTAGTAAGAAACCACAGTTCATGTTTACTTTTAGCTAATTACTTTGTAATTATACAATCCTGTTAAATTTAATAGTCTGAAAAATTGATTACCAATATCAAATGGTTAACATTATTTCTTTTAAAAAACACTAAATCAAATTTTATAACACGATTTTTAAAAACACACATGCTGAATTAAAAAGAAAGAAAAAACAGTAGGTATTATGCAATTCTTAATTAAAAAAGTAAGGTACTAGAAAATATCTTTATTTATCAGGGTAACAGGCGTTAAACAATAATTTGATTATTTCGTCATTTACAATTAAACATGTACTAAAATAGTTTTTTACCGAATCAAACATAGGTAAATTATGTAATCTAAAATATAGAAACATTAACGTATAAAGTCCGCACACATCCGAATAATCTTGCAGTATTATCTTATTGTAATGGAAGCATCTAGAATTCTTCTATAGGACACGTAAATGATGTCCTTGCGGTGCTCGTCCAAAGGAATCAAAATATTACCCATTACCATTCTCGTCAATGTAGATAGCGGTCCAATGCTGATCTGGTTTGTTTGCAGGATCCGTGTTTACGATAATTGCACACGGTCTAGGTACGCGTCTCGGTAGTTGATTAGAAGCACATACAAGCCGAAACACATTCTTCTTGTGGCTGGGGATCGATTTCAAGCATTTCAACACTTGTACGCATACATCTTTGGAATTGGTATGCGGCTAGTCTTGCAGTAGTAAGGCGTTTTACGGCGCACACATAGGCCCAGTGATGTTATGGTTTGAACAGCTATATGCTTTTGCTTCTTTTTTCAACTGTTTAATCGATGGGCAACCAGTCTCCTCCAGGTTTACTATTGGTTTATTAAGAAACCTTAAAAACTGTTGTTTTTCACTGCCCTTAGCGTGAATTTTGTTAAATGGGCGCAACACTCTCATCAACTCCTCACGGAAATTGTTTTAATGTACATGACCTGACCACCATTTCAGCCCATGATAATTATCCTTCATAAATTTTATCTGTTGTGACATGGATCTTGATATAAAGTAACCTCGAGGTGGTTTTATCAGCATCAACGATAAAAGACCATGATCTGTAACCACGGTTATTTCTTTTGGTATGAATTCGTTGTTAACACCACTAAACCCTTGTACATCTAAGCATGTGTTCATCTTCTTTCGGCTGGTGCTGTACACTAAGATAGCAGGTGAGTACCAATTTTAACAGCTAAAATCCACAACGACGTTCCGATGTTTATCGATCTCGATCACGTTGTCGAATTCTGCATACACCAAGCAGTTAACGGTTACGGTGAGTGCTTCTTCAAACCCGACTTCCAGCCGAAGGGAGCCGTTTCTAACTAAACTCCAGTGCGTTCTAGCGTTTGCAGGCAAGTCAGATGTTAGGTGAAAGGCCATTAAACAGTAGCCGTTGGGGTAATCACTTCTCGATATATCGTTACCTTCATTCAAAAAATGAATACTCGTACCTGGGAATAAGGTGTGGTACGCTCTTACATATAAACCATTAGCTGTAAAGTCTGGTTGTAAGGCCTTCGATGGAATTTGTTGCCCGTCAATATATAACATGTAGTTAATACTGCAGTGATGAAAATTGAACGGGTTTGAGGGGTAATCGCCATTGAAGGCTTTATTTGCTACAGACCTTACGATGTATCGTTTAGGTAACTGACCCAGGAAAAAATTATCCAATGATTTTCGCTGTATACCTGCAGGTATAGTTAACACTTTTACTTCGGTCCTAGTAACAGGGTATTTTGCGGCAGTTGTTTCTAAAGCTTTAGCGTGGGCAATTGGAATAGTAGGATTGATTTGCATACGTCTCACCAGTAAACTAGCGTCTATAATTCACGTCTTGTAATTTGAAGCGAGCGCTTCCATTAAGCTAAAGGTATCTCTTGATCGTACAAATTTAGCCTTTAACTCAACACCACTTATGAGAAACTTTTCTTGATTAAACAAATACGAGTGCACGTGACAAATCATCTCTATCTGTTTCCCGGTAACCGCAAGTGCTTGACCTTTTGAGAAACCGTTATTTGCGTTTCCCAGTGTATTCATCTGTCCAGCTGTATCATTGTGCCATAAGGTACATCCTAGATGTGAACTCTTGGCCTCCTTTCTATAATTTAGCAGCGTTTCGATATATGAACGGTACGCGTAGGTGTTGTTTGGTTGTGACACCATCTTCTGATTTAAGTAAACCTCCATCTGTGAGAAAAGCGAATGCATCCAATTGTTTACCGGTGCTACAATATCAGCGTTTGTAAGCGCTGTATCATCTTGCTTTAGAACTTTAGCTGTGATGTACAGCATGGTCTGGCTTAAATCTATGTAATCGTTTCCATTTCCGGGGACTACAAATTCTATTGGGGTGTCATCACTCAGAGCTGATAAGGGCTTCTAAAATATCCATTCACCACTCTCGATACTTGTCTGCGTCGACGGTAAAGCGAACAAATTCAATTCGGACTTGACGCATTCACACGATTTTTGCATGTAAAAAAGCCATTATCTTGAAAATATATCGTCGTAAGTAGGCTTCTTCTTAGCAACAGCTCCCTGTAGAGACTGGTTGTTATCGAACAGACGTACTCTTTTATAACCCGAACCCTCTATCATTTTAACGATTTTCTCGTCGGCTTTACGCTTAAGGTTCCTACCTGCCTCGTGAAATCTTTCTTGAAACGAATCCTTAATAGCTCGATCCTCTATGACGTCACCAAGAATATTAGCACCCGTTCTAAGAGCTTCTTTTCCAATAGCCTTTGCGCCAGACTTAAATAGCGGTATTATACTTCTAAATATACCACCTAGTCAGCTCCCTATTCCATGTCCACGTTGATATGGCGCACCTCTGTAGATAGAGACGATACCGTTACCGGCCTGATTCATGTAATATTGCTGATAAGGGCAAACCATTATTGTACTTTCTTAAAGTGTAGCTTCAGACACGACGTTCCAAACTCAAATAGCATTGCTGCACCCGTATCTGTTTTTATATTAGTCTCGATGTTTTCTAATTCCCGTGTCATTACCGGTATGTAGTGTACAGGCGAAAAACCACATCTTTATGACCCCCGTAAACATAGGTTTCTGAAGTAATGTTTATTATACGCATAAGCGGAGATAAAACATCGCCCACAATTTTCGGTTCAACGATGTCGCAATAAACAAACATCTGAGTTGGTGATCCTACCCATATACTATCGGGGTGAGGGGGTATTGGTTCCACAGCTATGTTCTGATACGGACGATAACCCAATTGTAAGGCTAGACGTTGTGAGAATCCGAATAGCGAGAGGTAAGTTTTTAATTTCGTAGTGACGCGCTTAGTTAGATTATGATAATTTCTTCTATGTTGGCATAATTTCCCGAAGCGAATCGTATCACGTACCAGCCATCTTCAATATAAATGATCTCGTTGTCGCGTTGAAAATATTCTGCGGCCTTCTTTAATATCGTTTCTAACACGTTCTCGCCAGGTGGCTCTGTTCTATAATAAATTAAATTATCTGTTGCACTTACAGCGGCAAAAGAACATGAGTACTGAATTTCCGATATCCCTACAACCCACGACCCCGTAAATCTTATTCGCTTTGGCAGTTGCGTAATAAAACTTGACGTCATATTACCTGGAAAATACGTCATAGAGCTATTACTCAATAGGGTAAGATAAAACTACATTTTTATGTATTTCTCAACTGCGAAGCTAACACCCAGCTATTCACTGTATCCACGCCACTTGACCAGGTATTGTTTATATCGCCCACGGCCCTTCTCTGCTAGAATCTTATCGACTGTGAATAGAGTATCTTTATCAACCAAAACAACTTGAAATTCTTCTTCGTAAAAGGTACCCTCAACAGGATCGTTATTAAGATCGATTATTCGATAAACTGGTGTCTTCTTTTTTATCACCGCACTAATTGTAAAAACTTCCTCGCTCCAATTCGTTTCATATCCCTTCTCAAAGGTGTACTTAGTTCTGGCGATCTGACATGCTCACCGACTTTATATTTAGGATGGCGTACTGGACATAAACTTTCGCGTACAGGTTATTCCACACTTCCAAAATGCTTTTATCGTTTACAGCCGCGGGCCATCTTTATACTTGAATGAGGGCTATTGCTGTAAGCAGTCACAAGTCTTTCGAGTACATCAATATACCTGTAGGAATTTTTGTAAGTGAAATAACGCCACATTTTTGTTTTCAATGTTTTATTAAATCTTTCAACTACAGATGCTTTTACATCAGGGTTATTTGTTACATAGAAATTGATGTTTTGTTTCTTAAAAAAGTTGTGTACACTGCTCGCCACAAACTCTTTGCCTTTATCCGTCTGTAGATTTGCCCGAGTATTGTCGCAATCCTTAAAAAAATCCGCGAATGCTTCAATTACAGATGAGGCTGTCTTCGTTTTAAGTGCTCTCGCCCATGCCCTCTTGCTAAATACATCAGTTACCGTTAGTATGTAGTTGTATCCACTATTGTGTTTACTTAAAGTTCGCATATCACAAACATCCGCTTGCCACAACTCATAAAGGTTACTCACAATATATTTATTTCGTGGAAACTTTTTTCTGACTGGTTTATGTACAGTATAAGCTTCCTGTTCGTTCAGCCAATTTTTCACTTCACCATATCTACCATTTACAGCATTAGTTAAGGGTGTTATACCAGCGAACCCTGCTGGGTGAGCGGGATCATTGTATACAGCATCCATGTTATGGCCGCCACGAATCCCAATCTAGTGAAATTCTTCTTCTTCTTCTTTGAGAGATCCTTCTCGGTGTTTCCCACGTTTCACTATCAGCATCGTAATTCTCACCTATAGTTGTTGTGAGGGTCCGTTCAACGCTGGGTAATACAGAAACATCATGCCTTTGCGCATTTCCGATAAACTCTCGTGGTATATTTATCTCTTTAATGTACGTCGTAAACTGACGCCAACCGCGCGGGTTTGTATTTTTTCGTTTTCCTAACGTCTCGTGAACCAGATCGATAATGTTGGAATGTGGTATGATCTCGGTTTTTATTGTGACAGTACCTCTTTTATCCCCAAAAAACATCGCTGCTCGTATTCAGTATAGGTAACAAAGCCGCGCCTTTTCCCTTATATGAAGGCGGAAGCGTTGATACTATCTCGTCGTCTGTCAGACCTTTGCATTGCGCTAAATCTCTAATATCATCAGCAACAGCGTCACCGCTGATTGTTATGCTGGTGGGCTAACGTAACTGATTGGAAAAGTGTAGATACCTTTGAAGAACTTGGTTGTACTGATACCATTTGTCATGGTCGGTAATTTTGGTTTACCCATATCGTTACTCAGCTGCGATAAAATGTTGTTTTGTGTAACATCTGTAAGCGCTGTATAAGGTCGATCGGTAGAATAATCATCTTCTTCAGATTGTGATTCATGGTTATTGAAACAGATTACCTAGGATTCCGCCGAGTAATGGTCCTAACAGGAGTGGTCGAAATGCACCACCTTTCTGTACAAGGAACTGCTTGTTCTTTTTTATAGATTCGCCTCTCTGTGCCAAGTGTCTTAAAGTGTCCTTATGTTGAGAGAGTCGCTGCTTCTGATCAGCTGACAGAGGTACACGACCTTTTAAAATGTTATGTGCACACTCGCAAATACACTCTATCTGCTTACTATCCAAACATTTCAATAAAGCGTCACGTTGACTTTACGAGACTTAAACCCTTTTTTCGCTATATATACCTGACAGATACCTTGAGGCCCGAATATGTTTGTTCGATAACGTAGCACATCCGTTGTATTCTGTTTTAAATCGAACAATAAATATCCGTGCGGGCTTGAAGTAGTATCTTGGTACGCTGCTTCTAAAAATTTTGAGTTGTCCGGCGAAATCTGTCTTGCTAAATGCCGTATCTGAGCTGTCACGTGGTTTCTTAAACAAAATTATGTAATGTGCGTTAAGAGAAATATCCCGCTGTCCACGTCCTTGATGAAATATGTTCTGCGTTAAGAAGAACACACTTAGATTTCGATGATGACAACCCTTTGTAAAAATATCAACCACAGAGCCGTTAGTTTCGCACATTAGATCGTCAATTATTATTAAGACAGGTTTTTCCCCGTCAAATTGTTCCATATCAGGTAAACCCTTTTGAAATTCCACGGAGAGATCTTTGAATAAAGGCTGCCACTCACTGTAAAACCAGATAATTTTTTCAAAAGCTGAATCGCAGGCAGTTTCGATATTTTTTAGAAAATCCACGATAAAATACGATTTCCCACAACCCGACGGACCCGCAACTAACGCTGAAAAGGGGTACTTAAACTGACCTTCCATCTTGAATCGCTAAACGATACTAACAGATACACTACCAGCAACCTCGTTTAAACAGACTAAATAACATCCTTTTCAATCAGAATGCTAACCCTCATCAGGTCAAAATGACCTATAATTGCCAGAAATAGTTGTCACCCTGCCCTAGCCCTAAAACCAACTCCAGGTCCAAGTCCAACCCAAAGACCAAGCCCAGGTCCAAGAACAGCTCCAAGCTCCAAAGCCAGCTCCAAGACCAATCCCAAGTCCAAAACCTAGCCCTAGTCCAAAACCTAGCCCAAGTCCAGCCCCAGCCCAAGACCAACACCTACATCTGGCCCTCACGTGAGCAAGTTCAAAAAATTGCTGTCAAAAAGACTCTAATTGGGGTTGAAAATGCCATCAAGAGTTGACCCTCGGAAAGAAACCATAAAAATAAGGGTGAAAAAACGCGTCCTACATGTGAGCGAGTAAAGACAAAAATAATTAGGGGTTGAAAAAGGCCTCCGAAAAGAAACCATAAAAAATAAGGGTGGAAAATATGGTCTACCACGTGGGGCATCCTTGTGACGTCACAATCCAAGATGACGGCGGAAGGTGCCCCAGTACTACTTACATTTCCAATTTGATGTCTACTGTGAGTTTTTTAAGGATTCATTTCGTTTAGAGCAGTCCATTACAACTACTGGACATGATTTGAATTCGGAATAGTCGAATAGTGATCTTCAATATAGTAATCACATTGGAATTTCAAAAAATTATGAGAGGCATTAAAGTTTAAATTCAATACTTTATATGGGTAATATTCCGAATTGATATGTACCTCAAGGTTTCTGATTTTTTCCAATTGCGTAAATGTTTTTATTGGCCATAAGTTTGAGGTTGCTTGTTTTCCAGTAGGTAATTCATATGACTTCTATAGACGAAATAGAATATTAATAATGGAACATTTATTTATTACTTCAAACGAATTAAGTTTTACAGCATTATTAAGTGTTAAGTGCGGTATTGAATTTTAATTAAGGTTATTATTGCATCAATCACCATAGTAGCAGTTTGTATGGCTTCTAGATTGATTAAAACCAACTTTTGTCGCATGTTGACTATTACCTAATGACAATTTATTTTTAAAAATGTGTAGTTGAACGGTACGCATACCGTAAAATACTTTTATTGATTTGTATTATCAAATGCTACTTGTTATGCGTATTGTGATTTTCTAATTTATTTATAGTATTATCTAAATGTGCGTTTTAAAAGAAGTTAAATGATTCAGCCATTGTCGGTTTTAACCACTCGACACTAAAATGTATTTCTCTGCAGACATTGGCCACAATGAAGGTTGATAAATAATTAACGACTTACTGTACCGTGAATGGTTCACTTTCACCAAATCCTCCTAATTCCATATTTTGATTAGTCAAATTAATTGTTATATTGAGGTAGATGTGTGTAAAATATTTGGTTCCAATTTTAAATTTCAACCCTAGCAAGCAACCACTGGTATTTTCCTTGGTAAAATCGATCTCAAATGAACTATTTATCTCACAAGTGTATTGCTTGCTCTAATAAACTTTTCTGTGGGCATTTCAAATTTTAGATGACCGCTTGGAAGCGAGAGGGATTTGTTCTAAAATAAAATCTATCGTTGCCTGTATAAACGTTTTTAATGTTGTAGCAACCCTGAAATTCGGCCAATCCGATAACGTATTCTTCGTCCAATCCAGTTCTATCTGTGGATGTAAGTTGTAGCTACCGTGTTACCAATACCTTCAAAGTGAATGTTATTAGTATAGTTGAGAACATTTGACCTTGTATCGACAACAAACGTATACATAGGTGTCCACAAATACTTGTACTAAATTCTTGGCCCTGGGCGGTCGAAGGTTATCAAAACCATCGTGGTACCATAACTTCTAACTCCACTTCGAGGAGCAAACCCAATGTGTGTGGGCCCGCTTTGGCTACCTAAATTAATAATTCCAGCTTAATTTTCCGTGATAATGTAGGCTTACTAACTCACATGAAAACCTCCTCAAAGTAAGATACGTTTATGGTGTATTTTCTTAAATCAATAGCTTTAGCAATGTATCGGTTCCGGTAATCTATTCAGTTTTCTGTAAACGGTTTTAAGTATAACGCAGGTTCACCAGACTTTCTTATTCATGGAAGCTATAGGAAAAGATGCGATCATGCCTGTTCTTGCAATTTTTTTTGTCATTTTTAGCTTCATTAACTACTTTAGCAGTTTCTGATGCTTCACCAGCTAAAATAGCGACTTTGATCGATTTGTTCCTTTTAAACTTTTTACCACAAGTTTTGTCGTTGAAATGTTGAATATAGAAAACTTCCATTGCATAGAGGTATTTATTGTACGTTTGCATCGACGTTTGCATCCCATTCCTAATTTTCTTTTTGTTTTCATGGTGGTGTCTACTGCTAAAACCGAGGGCCGTTCATCTAATATTGCGCCTGCTTTCCGTTTACTTGCTAAATATCGGTAATCCCTGTATCGTCAAGTTTGCATTGAGAAAATTTATACCAGGATCACAATACTGGCCCTGGAAAATACAGTTTAACCGAAAATTTATTGATTAGAGTTGTCACCACTTGGTCAACCACTTGAACGCTTTCGCTTCTTAGCTAACATTGTTTACCTAGATTGATGAAGCAGGGTATTTACAATTAAATAGAGACCTAAAAGCAAACCATAATTATTAATATTTATTTGTATAACATTTTCATAGAAACACGCTCGATTGTAGGATTCAAGGGATTCTAATCAACAGTTTATTAGATCGTTTAAATTAAATAGTCCTTCAATACGTATGGAATGTACAAGAACCGTAATTGCAGTTTTCTATCTTAAGTATTCTTTAGCTGCTTGTTTGCACACTCCTGGTAAAGCATCCCTATCCTTATCATGAATGAGGGCCAGTCGGTGTTAGAGGAATAACCTTCATTTCGTTTTTCTACATTATTATTATTATTACCACTATGATCACAATTTTGACAGCACCAACAAACACAATGCTGAACTAGTATTCATATTATCACTGTAACTATGTTTAAGGAAACTATAATATTAATTAAAATTGTACATACCTCTTGAAATACTTCGAAAATTCATCCTCTACATCACTATCCCTGATGGAGATGGTGGAGATGGTCTCTTCGAAGGATGCTGGTTCTGCGGTGTTATTTGATGGGCACACCAAAACATCATGTAAAATGCAAGGTTTTGCCTGTCTTTTTAGCGAAAGTTTAGATTGTTTGCTGGACGAAGCCATTACTAATGGTGAGTAATTAATGAGTATTCAATTAAAACTTTAACGTTATATACACATAGATCTGTTAACGTTAACAAAATTAATAACAAGTGGAAGTGGTTAGTACAATGAACTGACCTAAGCAAGCAAAGGTGACGAACTCTAATGAATGCAGCATAATCTAGACATGAGGAGGCATTTCGCATGATGTCAGCAAGGTTAAGTTAATGCATATTCTTAGTAAACGCCACAAAGTGCAATGTATGACCTCTTCAAGCAAAGGTGATGCAGCATAAGCCATGAGAACAGTATTGATGTCAAGGTTAATAGATGTTCCCAGTAAACGCTACAAAATTCAATCTATGCATCTGTCTATGAACACTGAAGCTCTTGCAACAAGTTATAAGCAGTTTTGACCTTGAATGCTGGGTTTATATTACTATATAAGGAGATAAAGAGCCGTTTTGTACCAGTCAGTATATTGCACTCCCGACTAGAATTGTATACCTAAAGTAGTTCTATAATTACTTAAATTTTTAATTTTTACATATCAGTTATAATAAATATAATATTTGTTTCCATTACTACATAATCGACAGCGCGTGTGCTTCATATTTTCTTGCAGTGTTCGATACAGTTTTGAAGGTAACTATGAGTAAGGGTATACCCAGTAGTAGTGGTATTGTTAATTTAACAAGAAGTATTATTTCATTGTTAAAAACCAAAAATGAATTTGTAAAGCACATCCGTATAATTAACACTAATATTAAGCTATTGCAAGATATAATTTAAAATAAAATTTATTTAGAGACATGCGAAAATTTGCTTAAACTCGAAAGTAATTTATCATTGCTAAAGTGTTATCTTATAAGAGTTAAACAGTTAAAGAGCGCTTCAGAAAAAACAGGTAGTGAAATTGTCATTGTCACTAAAAAGTGTACACGCAAATTAAGTTGGTACTCTCTAGATTCATGTTTTAATGGTAGGTTACTTACTGGAATTATAGTCAATATAGCAAACGTCAAGGACCCTCTTATTTTTTACAAAATGCATACAATAGTTTTGCACGAAAGGTTAATTTCATGCTAAGGCAATCGTTGCTAAAGGTGAATGTCCTTTTAGATTGCAATTTTGTTCATTCTCAAAATCACGTTACCGAGTTGAAGACATTTACCATAAAAAATCATGCCATCAACATTGCGACCAATTTACGTAAGTGGTATAATGAAAACGCTTATTATAAATTACAGAAAAAAATAGAGGAGTTTTCCGAAAATGATTCCGGTTGGGAATTACATGAAGTATTACATTTAAAAGTGAATATTAATAGCTATATCCCATGTAGAGGAGGCCTTTCAACTTACGTAGAAGTTCCCTACTTTATAGCTGTAAAGCATGCGGTAGTGAATGTTAAAAATGACGATGAGTATTGCTTCCTGTGGGCCGTTGTATCGGCACTATATCCCGTGCAACATCATTCAGATAGAGGTTACAGTTATCCTAATTTTAAGGATGTTTTGAATTATGATTCAATTCCCTTCCCCATTAAACTAGATAATTAGAAAAATTTGAACAGTTAAACAATCTCTCCATTAATTGGTTTTGCATTCAGGGGAAAGTTATATTATCATTTGTATTAAGTAAAAATCAAAATATTGCCAGGGAACCCACAAATCTTTTAGTACTTTCTGCTAATTGTCAAGCTCCGGGTGATATTAATACATAAAATAATACTGTTTATCATTTCACGTGGATTAAAAATATGTCAGCTCTTTTTTCTAAACAACTATCGAATAAGGAGCACAAGAAATTCATTTGTTATCGATGTTTGAATCATTTTTCTTCAGATCACGTTCTACAAAAATCGATGCTCCGTTAAGCTACCCACTGAAACAGAAAAGTTTCTACAGTTCAAAAATTTCACATTTCAGGAAAAGGTGCCGTTAGTAATTTATGCAGATTTAGAAAGTATTTTGGAAAAGTGTACAAATTTAACGGGAATCGATAATAATACGATATTTTACTCCACACATACACCCTTCAGCATTGCTTACTACTTGAAGTGTTCATACAATGATTCTTTATCACGATTTAGACTTTATAGAAGAAACGATTGCATTCAATGGTTTGTTAAAGAGCTTCAAAGTATTGCATATTCTTCTTCTTTAGGTGCCTTCTTCATTACTGAAGGTTGGCATTGGTTGCATATTGGACTACCGAAATAATTAATAAAATAATACATATGGATACTTTAACTCCAAATCAGGTTGAGCACTTTGAAAGCGCCGGGATTTGCCACATTTGCGATAAACCATTCACTGATTATGATATAAAAGTTGGGGATCATAACCATTTTACTGGTGCATTTCGAGGAGCATCACATCAGAATTGTAACCTAAACTATAAAGACTCACTGATTCTGCCAGTCGTGTTTCATAATTTGTCAGGTTATGATAGTCATTTCCTCATTAGAGAATTGGCTACTGTTTCCGGTGAGATTTCACTGCTACCCATAAACAAAGAAAGATATATTTCTTTCACGAAAGCAATACAAGGCACTAAAATTAGGTTTAGATTTATTCACTCTTTCAGATTTATGAGTAGTAGTATTGAAAAGTTGTCGGACTATTTGGAAAATAGTAAAAAATTGATTACCCACGCTAATTGTAATAATGCTGAAGAATTTTCGCTACTAGTTCGCAAAGGTGTGTTTCCTTATGAATATCTCGATTCTTGGGAAAAATTAAATTAGACGATACCATTAAAAGTTTTATGAAATTGTATACCGATAAAGGCTACAATTCATTAACTTTTGATAAAGTAGATAGGATCTTAGACGATATGAGTGTACTTGGTGACATACCGCTTAAAATGTATCCATACGGTTTATTAAGGGTTCATGATTCAACAAATGTTAAATCTACGTTAGAAAATATTGCTTACAAGGACACTTTATTTATTATAACTGAATGTATTGAGAAAGCGGCATATTATGCTAACTACAAGTGCCTCGATATTTTGATTGAAATATTATTAGAACAAAATATCAACTATAAGTTTCAACCGTGGGAAAACGATGAGCACCACAAAATTTATTACTGGATACTAGACAACATCAATAAAGGTGAAACAAGTTCAAATTCCTGCTTGGGATGGAGGTGTGGGCCAGATTCGGAATATGGCCATCCAGTAATTTAAGTGATTATAGAAGTACTTTAGGTTCACTTTATAAGATAATGAAATTTTAAAATAAATGTATATTTAAAAATAAAATACTATTATTTTTTTGTGTTTTATTTCATCTAAGAGCTACATCCTTTTCTACAAACTATATAACTAATATAAGTAATTTGTTTCACAAAGTACAGGTTAAATGTTATAAAACAATATCAAACTTATTGATCCATGATCTTTCATCCAATCCCCACCACTTTACGAATAACTTATTATTCTTGGAGTGAAGCACTTTTTCTACTAGTTACACATACCGGATACCTTGTTTTCAGTAATTCATGTTCATAAAACCCTCCTAGTACAGGTTCTACCTTCATGTCTTCCAGCATGTACGTAGTGGGGTTAGTAATGCGAACTTTCACAATCCTAAATAGTTCATTAGACCAATTGGGTGTGTACCTTTTGGCGAAAATATTTTTAAATTTACTGATTCGTACTACGTCACCCACAGAATATCGATTCCTATCGAATATATTTATGTTAGTGTAAGCCTCTAGCTTTGTATGATTACCAACATCTTTGGGCTTCATTCCGATAGTTCTATGCTTACGATTGTTATAATACATGGTTATGGTATCAATTGTATCAATCCATTTGTAGGCTGAATGACTTATATAGAGCACCTTTAATGGTTCTGATAACACGTTCCGCAATTGCAGCCTCCTTTGTGCTATAGGTGGAGTAATTATTGACTCCATAACGATGCATGAGTTTAGTAAAATGCTCATTGTAGAATTATTTTCTTGTATCTGTCTGCAAATTGGTTGGTTTGCGTCCTTTTTTGAAGATTGTTTGCATGGCCTTGGTAGCTTCTTGACCTGTTTTATTTTTAATCTTTAGTCCATAAGTATTTCGAAAACAGTCGATAACCACTAATATATACTATAGCCCTTATTTTGTTTGGCATATGTGTTAAATTCAGCCAAATCTGCTTGCCAAAGGTCATCAAACCTCTAATTATTGTGCGCCTTCGTTTAAAATTTTTCGTGCAGGTTTATGCAATTCGTTGACGAGTTGTAATTTGACATGGTACTAATTTATCCACAATTTCTTTAAGTCGATTTAGTTTTGCTCCAACACTAGATAAGCGTTAGAGCTTCCTTTAAAGTTTTCTGAACTGCTTGTACACAAAATCAGATATCCTTTACTTATAGCATCACCATCTTCTTCAGGGTCCCAACTGTCCAAACGGTTTCCATCCAAATTGAAACTTGTTGATAAATAGTATTGCTAGTGATGACATCTTGAGGATCTATGGGCTGGCAACATTGCTGAGTCTCTATTCTCGATATCAAATTGATTATCATCAATCAGTTTAAACTGAGGGGTTAATTTCTTGAAATTGATACTGGACATGTGAACGTCCAAATTTGTCAAGGGTCATTTTAGTTATGATATGTCGACATCAATGCATTCTCATTTACACTGTTTAAAAAACCGCTCTTTGGCTTTTCAATGTACCCATCCTCATACAGTTCTTCTACAATTGATATTATGTCATTCGCAACACCTGTATTCCCTGCCAATTTTTCTGCCCGCAATACCTCTAGATCACGAATTAGTTCATGTACATCATTCCAATATTTATATTCAATCGACTTGTTTGTTAATTCCTTAAAAAACATAGCTCCACCTCCCTTGGTCGTGGGTGATGATGATGATAGCAAGGGTTTGATTATTTGCGTATACGTTTTGCTGCTGCTCCCTCGAATTTGCCCACTTACGTCATAATCTCGCCTTACAACATTAGCAGCTTCTAAAATACTTCTATAATCTTTTCTATATTTTGAATTTACTAGATTTAAATTGGGTTCATTCATAATAAGCAGGTCATATAAACCTGGAGACCCTTTATACGTGACACCTTTAATAATCATATCGTTTCCTTTAATTGTAACGGGAGTGTTACCAATTGTCCATTTGTCAGTTTTGGTATCATAGTGGACTCCATAAGTATGATCAATAACACCTTCAGGATCCCTCATAATACGTTCAACGTATATAAGAAGTAATTCATGATACTGCTCGAGAAATTCTTCTGAGGTGGGTTCATTGCGGGTAGTAGAATCATCTGTGACACTAAGAGGTTCCTCTTCTTCCTCAATATTAATCTCTCCTACAACAGGTGTATCTAAGAATGATGGTGTACGAAGACCTGGAGGAGGATTTGTTTGAAAAAACGGAAGCTGAGCTAGTGGGATAGTAGCATCCTTTCTTGAATCACCTAATGGAGTGAAACCTGGAGTCCGTTGAGCGGGATAGTGGGGGTAGTAGCGTGGTTTCTCGAAAATATTAATAGGGGTGATTTTTTGGATTTAACGCCAATGGGCTCCTTTTTACGTGTTTTTTTATCTGGATTGATTTTATTTAATATTTCAGTTGGAGGTCCTATTAGGGGTTTATAAGTACTTTCAAATGTTCTTTTATTATCAATGCGAGCAGTTTTAATACTGTTATACTTCTGCTGTATTGTTGTATGTTTTTCTTTAATATCATTTCCTTGTTATCTATTGTAGTAAAGCGGGTTTGCTGAACAGATACCGGTTTACCTCGAACCGATAGCTGTTTACACAAACAGATAGCTGTTAATACCTAAACCTATAGAGACCATTATTAACTTCAGCATCGTTTATGACCATGAAACCAAACGGACCTACCCAGAATTTTGAACACATGTCCCGAAATGATTTCATGCTTATGGTGGGACTTGTATGATCCTCATACACATGTTTTAGGTTTAATTCATCTTGCTCAAATAATATAATTAGATTCGCATTGTCACGAATTAATTGCTTTGGAATTTTACTGTAAGTTTGACCCAAATAGAAACAGTCAATATCGTTATGCCTACCCATAGAAAAATATGCCCTTATGTTATTTTGCTTTTCACAAGCGATATCAACGAAGATTAAAATAGAGTTTGATTTTGCACAATTAGGCTCAATCACATCTTGATTATCGCTGAACGTAAAGTAACCTATATCCCTCATTGGAAGTAAGATTGCCTGTAAAATTTTGTACTTGTTTTGATTCAAAGACTTGGAGTATACGTACACATGTTTAAATTTCAAGCCATTTTTCTCGGTAACCAGACTGATAATTGCGTTTGTTTTACCACAATTGGAGGGGCCACATATAATACCACGTATAATATTAGGAAGTAAATCACCATGTTTTGAAGTAATAGACTTTTCATCAAAGTCATGATTTTGAATTGAGTGTTTTTTTTGAGCAACTACTTTCATCGTTAGTGGATGAAATAAAACTAAACGCATAATTACAAAATTTTTATTTATATACTAGGCTACATTACAATAACTATAACTTTTTCACTTCCCCAGTGAGTGGGCTGTACTGCACAATATCGTCATGGAGAATAAGACCATAGACAACAATTCCATTATCGAAAGGTGTTAGAGATTCCATTTCCAATTTGATGTCTACTGTTGAGTTTTTTAAGGATTCATTTTGTTTAGAGCAGTCCATTACAAAAACTGGACATGATTTGAATTCGGAATAGTTGAATCATGCATCTTTATCATCTTCACCATAGTAATCACATCGAAATTTCAAAAAATTATGAAAGCAGGTATATATTGGTTAGCACTGAAGTTCAAATGCATTGCTTCATATGGATAATACTCAGAATTCAGATGTACTCTAAGATTTCTGATGTTAATGTGATCAAAATTTCCGGCCCTTGCTGACCTTGTATACCTTTTACCTTGTTGGAATGCAACAATTATCCAATGTGGTTTTTCCAGTTGCGTTGATGTTTTAATGACCATATGTCTGAGGTTGCCTGTTTTAAAGAAGGTAATTCATATAACTCCCATTGACGAAATGGAACAGTAATAATAGAATTTTTATTGATTCCTTGAAACAAGTTAAGTTTCGCAGCATCACTAAGTGTTAAGTGCGGTACTTTCCATTGAATTTTATTTAAGGTTATTGCGGCATCAACTTCACCATAGTAACAGTTTGTATCGCTTCTAGATCGAATTAAAACCAACTCTTGGCGCATATTCACGATTACCTGACGATAATCCTCCATTATTCCAAATATGTGGTTCAATGGTATGCATACTGTAAAAGATTTTTCTCCATTTTACTCATCGAATTCTACTTGTAATGGTTCTTCATTCTTTGGTGACCATCCCAATGCCTTAGTGCTTTGCTTTTGCTTGCCGTATAAGAAATATATCCCTTGAGCGTAGATGTTATTCCTGGATTTCTACAAACATCCACTCTCTGACCACCTAACTCATAACGAATTTCTTCGAAAAGAAAGTTCGGGAAATTGTTGGTTAAGCTGCATGCTTTTCTTTCATCTTTTTTGAGCTCAAGTTTACCTTCTATGTACAGAAAACTATCGTAAGTAGCCTTAATTAGATCTTGACTTTCGTATTTCTTCGGAAGGTCCATATTTAGAAGATCCATATGGAAGATAAGTGTGGGTATCTGATTTAATTATAGTATCATCAAAATATACGTTTTGAAAGACGATTCTGCCATTGTGGTTGAGAACTTTTAAACCAATTGACGATAAAAATTATTTCTCTGCAGATGTTAACCGCAATGAAGGTTGATGACTAATTAATGACTTACTGTAAGGATGATGTCTGTTATATGAATTTTTGAAAGATGGAATTGGTCCTGGATTAATTCTCAGACCCACGTTATTTTAGTTCTAAGTGTACAGTGAATGGTTTACTTTTACCAAAGTTTATTAATTCATCATTTTGATTAGTCAAATTAATTGTTATATTACTAATAATGTCAGTGTTTACTTTTAAATATTGAGTATTGCTTGAAGTTTTATCTAGACGATAACCTGGAGGAACTGAAACATCAAACTCATATAATACTTTAGCAGGTTTCCCGTTTCGATAAGATCCCTTTATAATGTTGCACTCTACGTGTAGATTAGTGTGTTTAAGTATTTGGATGTCTAACGCAGATGTATATAAAATATTTGGTTCTAATATTTTAGACTCAAACCCTAGCATGCGCCCAATACAATTTTCTTTAGTAAAATCGATCTCAAATGAACTGTTTATCTCACATTTAAGTGTATTGTTGTTTGCTCTAATGATAAACCTTTCTGTGGGTATTTTAGATTTTAGATAATCGTTAATTTCATCTAACTCATATGCACCGTGTGCAATATTAATCACTTGCAAATGAGATGGATTTGTTCTAAAATAAAATCTATCGTTGCCTGTATAAATGTTTCTGATGCTGTTGCAGCCGTAAAATCCAACCAATCCAATAACGTATTTCTTCCCCAAATCTAGCTCTATCGGTGGATAGAAGTTGTAGCTAGCTGTGTTACCAACACGTTCTAAACTGAATGTTATTGACATGACCGAGAAAATTTGGTGTTGTGCTAATTCTTATATAAAAATTGTAGGCATAGGTGTCCGCAAATAATTGTATTAAACTCTTGAAATTGGTTGTAATTATAATATATTTTACACCCCCGAAAGTAGTTAATCACTTCGATTGGGGATCGAATTTTACCAAAACTATCGTAATACCATACCTTTTTACCACGCTTTTTGTAGCAAACCCAATGTGTACCTGATCCTCTTTGGCTATCTAAGTTGATAATTCCAGATTCATAGTTCCGTGGTAATTTAGGCATGCTATCTCTCATAAAAATATCCCTAAAGTAGGGTACATTTTTGGTATATTTCTTTAAATCAATAGCCGTTAACAGTCTTTCGGGTAATCTATTCAGTTTTTTGGAAACGGTTTTAAGTATAATGCATCACCACCAGATTCGTTTGGTTTTAGATACAGTGCACCGCCTTTCTTATTCACAGAGCCTATAGCGGTCGATTCTATCATGCGATTATGGTGCGCTCTCTCTTCTTGCAATTTTTTAGCATTTTTAGCATCATTGACTGCTTCAAGGGAATAAGAAACGGTAAAAACCCTCCTTGTTTAGGTAAGGGAGTTACTCTAGGAGCTTTAATGTTTTTCTTTCCTCCTAAACTTTTTACCACACGTTTTTCCGTTGAAAGCGCTGACTTTATTGTGCCAGTGAAATTTCCGTTAGGTTTAATTCAATATCCGTTAACGGTCTTTCGGGTAATCTATTCAGTTTTTTGGAAACGGTTTTAAGCATAATGCACCACCACCAGATTTGTTTGGTTTTAGATACAGTGCACCGCCTTTCTTATTCATGGAGCCTATAGCGACCGATTTCATCATGCGATTGTAGCGCGATGTCTCTTCCTGCAATTTTTTAGCATTTTTAGCATCATTGACTGCTTTAGCAATTCCTGATACACCGCCAGCCAAAGCACCGATTGCTGATAATCCTGCAAATAACGGAATAAGAAATGGTAAAAACCCTCCTTGTTTAGATAGGGGAATTAATCTAGTAACTTTAATGTTTTTCTTTCCTCCTAAACTTTTTACCACACGTTTTGCCGTTGAAAGCGCTGACTTTATTGTGCCTGTGAAATTTCCGTAAGGTTTAATTTTTTTAGCTATTGTTTTTCGTAAATGCAATAAATTTCCACCATTGCATTTTTTCTTCTTTTTCAGATTAGATCGACGTTTACACCCCATTCGTAATTTTCTCTTTGCTTTCATGGCGGTACTGACTGCTAAAGCTGCAGTTCGTTCACCTAATGTTGCGTCTGATGATTTAAAGCGTTCCCAAGCTTTTTTTTTGTAAAATTTTATCCGCTTTATGTCTACTATCTAAATCTCTGTAATCTCTGTAACTGATATCGTGAAGTTTGCACTGAGCATCTAATTAATTAATACCGGGGTCACCGCGTGCGATTCGTTTTTCTAACTTTGTACCAGGACCGCAATACTGGTAACCAGGTAAATGCAATTCAAACGGAAGTTTATTGATTAGACCATTCACTAAACCACCACCATCACCTACACTCTTTCGCTTCTTAACTAACATTGTTTAACTGGATGGATAGAACGGGGTATTTATACCTAAATAGAGAAAAACAAATCATAGTTATTTCTTTATTCAGTAAGTGCTATACATTAGATAAGCAGGACGATAATACAAAATTTCCATTAAACATACAGTGTTATGTGAACTAATATTATACTTAGCATTTATAACATCATCAATATCTTTATAAATGTCATCATCACCACCACGGAATTCTTTCTCACGAAAACGATGGTAGTCAACAACTTGTTGTATGAACTTTTCATAAAAACACACCAGACTGTAAGATTCAATAAATTCCAATCTATAGCTTATTATATCCTTTAAATTGAATAGTTCTTCTATACTATGTGTGTTGAATGTGCAAGAACAGCAGTTGCAGTTTTCTATCATAACAGTTTTCAAAATTCTGTCATATCCTTTAATTAATTCTCAATTGTAATAAATACCAAGATTGCTAGATAGAGATTCATAATGTTGATCGTAGATTTTATCTTCTTCTTCGTTTACATTTGACCAGTCAATTTTATTTTCAATTTCTTGGGATCGGAAAAATTGTAATTCTACATATGAATGCCATCTTAGAAGCTCATTCCATTCCTTCATATCCAACACTACATTATCGCGTTGATCACAGTGAGCACACCCAATACTCACTACTGGTGCAAGCCTTAGGTGCGTACTGTATCCAATTTCCATATGATAGTTTATTATAAATACAATCGATTAAGTATTCATTAGCTGCCTGTTTATACACCTCAGTTAAATCATATGGCTCTCTGTCAGTCTTAGAAGAATTACCTTCATCATGTTTCTCTTCATTTTTACTTCTATTACTACCATCACTATTTTGACAGCACCAACAATACAAGGTAAAATTGTTATTCATATTGTTACTGCAACTATGTGGGGTATCCATATATATAACGGTGAACTTCTAAGTTTGGATCGTTCCAGAAATGATGTTAATGCTCCCTGCATTATAATGACTGTACTTGCTTGCAATTGAACTAGGACTAAACGCTGTTTAAGAAATGATTTTAGTTAAATCATGTGGGTGGGGTTGTGGTACTACTATTAAAAACTAAATGCTATGTTTGTTGTTTTCCCGACTGCACCCAAACTACTCATGAAGACATCCCTCGTATTTAGCTGCGTTTTAAATCCTTCCATTCGATGTTCTTCTTTCAAATACTCATAAAAGCGATGAGGTAATATACATTTAAAATCATCCGTTTCCATCACTATACGTTCACCATACTTAGTATTAATTACTGCCACATTAATCACTTTAAACTTTTTTGATATCTCGAGCTCACATGCATTTTTAAAAACTTTGCAATAGGTGCTTTGGTTTAACCCTGCTAATTCCATGTTTAACAATTACAAGTTGCTAACTGACTGATCTCAACACACCTCGCTGTGGTTTATATTACAAAATATGTCCTTGACTGAAGTACCTATGACAACATGTTTAAACTTGTTAAATACACACCTACTTTTAGTTTAGTAAATTATTTCACCTTGACCCAGTTTAGTCAATATAAGCACCATTTGACCTTGGTCTACTTTTTAGCATAGACAACAACTCGCATTCTTCTTGTTTCCATGAATTGATTCCATTTTTATACTTCTAAGAAATGTAATACAATACCACTACAGGTCAATAACCTTTGACCTTGACCACACTATTTTTAGACTTCTAAGAATTGTAATATAATGATGACATTGCAATTTCTATTTTTAGCTTCTGACCTTGACATACAAATTTCCCGCCAAAACGTTTGACCTTGTAATGAGGATGGTGACATTGCAATTTTTAGCGAGCTCCTAAAATTTAAATTTCCCGCCCAAAGTTTGACCTTGAAGAGATCCAAAAGCTTACATTTCTCACCACCTGAGGGCGAATGACCTTGAACTGGTCCAGAACCGGTTCTTAATCACTACTGGCGGGAAGGTTAAAATTCAAAGGCACCAATTTTGCCTGGAAACAAGAGACAGGACGGGTTGTGATTTAGATTAAGGTCAGACATATAAACTGGATGAGAGAGATAGAGATGCGACGATTTTGACTTCTGTTTATTTTTTGGTCAATGTCAACATTTACTTAAAAGTGGGTCAAGGTTACTTTTGGGGATCTTCTTCGGTTCTTAGAATTGCAAATCAACAGTTACAGATCATTTTTTAAAGGTCACATGGGTTTTTTAGAATTACACCGGTCAGAAAGTTTAAAGTGGTAAAAAGTTGTTTTTAGGGAGGTCTTGTCTCTAGAATTATAACAATCAGCAAGTTTCAAGTGGATCAAAGTTACTTTCATAGCTATACCAGAAAAAATATTGCGGAATAAGAAATAAAATGACGAATGGTTTTTTGGGCCCCCTTGTTCAAGCAAGGCCCCTTTATTCCAAGCGGTCGCAAGATATCGCGAAATATCTCCGTCTTAAGGCAGCAACACGCATTTGTCAAAGTGCACCCAGTTCGAGATTGTTTCAAATAGTCACTATGCACTAGGATCAAAGAAACACGAAGGTATGTATGAGTTACGCCTCACCAAATCATCACCGTCGTGTATGAGGCATACGTATACTGATGTTTTTGTGAATGGTTAACTGTTACTTTATATAAATCCTTTTTAAAAGAAGTTCTTCAATTTGAAATTATTTTCAAAGTCAATATTAAAAGACTTTCTTAAAGGTTATTCGAACGAATCACAGCTTGTTGGCAGCCTGAATCTATTTTCAGATATCCAAAGAAACATTGACCTTCTTTCTGTTCTAAGAAGTTAGCAGTGGAAAAGCTACAGAGTTATAATTTCGACCCTGGTCTTAATTTCAGGATTTGACAAACAGTTTTTCCTGGTTTGAGGGCTTTGAAATAGTTGTCAGTGAAGTAATACAATTTTGAGTTTACATTTTTAGTTTTTATTTTTCTGAAATAACTATTACAAGCAATTGTAGTTAAATTTCAATGAATATAAGTGTTACATTGTTATACGTGTCAATATAAAATAGAAATCATACTGTACAATGGTTCAATATAAAATTTATCGTGAAAATCATATTGTGGAAATTAGTCTAAACTAAAATAAGCAAAAGCAGTGATTTATTTTTAAATTTACACTTAAGAAATAAATATATGTGAGTGACAATATTATGTGACGTGCTAGTAGTTGTCAGAAGAATTGACTCGTATTGGATTAAAACATAGAAGTAAGAAATTATTTTCGAAATTAAATTGATGGCAATGCGTATTGCTTTTAGAATAAAAATCTTTCTAATATTGGAACTTAATGCATGTACTTTGTTGATATTTTTGTTGTTAGAGTTAAATAATAGATAACAGGGAAGTAGGTTCTTAATAATGAATTTGTGGCATGTGATATACCTAAATTTGAATTTTAATGATCTCTAGAATTATGTTGCTTTTACCAATGATTTTAATTGAATGGCCATTCAAATAAAATATGATCTTTAAATTAAGTTTGGAAATACATACCTAGACCGAACTTAATTAAAAAAATTGGAGTAACAAATAATTTCAAATTATAAGAAAATTAATTTTCAGGAATAATATTTTTATTTTTGTTTGACATTTGAAGAATAGAACAGCAAATTAAATGAATTAATTACTGTGTTTTGGCGCATTTCTTTTAGGTAATAAGTAAGTGGAAATTATCACGATATTTAGTTGTTTTCATTGAGCATAAAAAGTGTTTAGCACATCATTACATGAATTATCTGTTTATAATAAGTTGAACTAATTAAAGGTCAGCTTAATATTCATGGTAATAAAATTAGAAGTCAAATATTAAGTAAATTATATAGATGAACGAGATTTGGATAAACATATGTACTACAGCTTATACAGTACAAAAATTATTTATTCAATCCTAACATAAAGTGATTTCAAACAAAAACAAATTGAAACAACTAACAGTACAATGCACAAAATAAGAATTTGTATAAGAATCTTAATTAACGCTTTATTAATTACATTTCAAATTAGAACTAGCAATAAGTGTTGGCTCGAGGTGACATTTTTTAATTATTTCAATACATCGTTGCCTGATCAGAAAAGTAACATTACATCAAGCCCTTAACAGGTTGTTACTTGTTGCTTGCAAGATATAAGGTTAGTTTATAAGAACGTTAAGATCAGGCGTGCCTGTAAATGAGTGAAACAATTAAAAGGTTGAATATTAAACAAGCAAACAATTAAATAAACAGGCAAATAAAGGTAGTTATACACCAAGTATCGACAAATTCTCGCGTTAAAATAGCTTAATATTACAAACAAAGCAAACCAGAAAACGTAAAACTTTAAAACAGGTGAAGTGATAAGGGAAAGTACGGTACACGAGGCAAAGTCAAACACGGTGACTAAAATCAATTACACTAAATACGGTACCTCAAGATAAAGTCTACATTTGTAATGGAATGGAAAAGATATTAGACCAACCTGAAAAAACTAGGTGATAGAAGCGAAGGAATGGAGAAAAGGATGGATTTATACCAAAAAGAGCTAGCAACTATCAAACAGGAAAACATACAACTAGCTATGGAAAACCGACTTCTTAAGCAAAAAATGACACAATGTGATAAACAAATAGAAGAAATGGAAAGGGGACTAAGGGAAAAATGTATAATAATACACCGTGTTGATGATCAAGAAGAAGAAAGCGATCTCCAACTAAAAGAAGAAATGAGAATAATAATGAGAGACGTGAACGTAGAGATAGAAATAGAATAAGAAGTAAACGAAATTAGAAGAATTGGAAAATGGACAAGTAACAAAGGGAGACCAATAGTGGCAGAATTAAGAAATTGGACAAAGAAGTTAGAGATATTAAAAGCGAAAAGCATGCCAAAAGGGAAACATGTATATATTGAAGAGGACTTCTCAAGGGCAATCCAAGAACAAAGAAAGGAATTGGGCCAATTCAAAAAACTGACTTGGCTAATACGAAATCTCTTAACGGTATGACAAATTAATAGTAGTAATTAATAGGAAAGTCGTACTCCCTTGAACAATTAAATGCAATAGGAATACAAGACTTTATCAAAGGTGAAGAAAAAGTTGTTGAAATGAACGCTGTAAGGGAAGTAAGCAGTAGCTGGAGGGACACCAAAAAAGGAAGAACTCTAAGTCAAAGATCTCCAGGAAACAAGTACGATGAAACACAAAGTGAGAAGCTGCCTAAGATAACAAAAACGGACAGCCCTTCAAAAAACTAATTATGATCAAAAAAGGACTGGAAATGAGGACGACATAAGTTACGCAAAATGGGAATAAAAACGGAAACAAATAAATGCAATGAATTATTATTCGATACCAATTCAACAACTTTTATCGGCTGCTGGAACCTCATAACAATGCATGCGAGTGGAAAAACAACCAAAATTGTTCACATCAAATACAAAATACAGATCCTACTGCTAAGAGAAGTGAGATGTTAGGAAGCGGTGAAGCACAAGGGGAAAATTAGATAACAATTTCTTTTCAGAAAATGTGGAGACGGTGCCACACATGAACAGGGACCACCTTTATGGTAGTCAGGGAAACAAAAAAAAGCTTTACTACAATGGGAGGCGTGCTCTGAAAGAATAATTACAGCGACATTTAAAGCTAAATCCTTTAATACCTCAATAATTAGTATTTATGCGCCAACCGACACATCCATCATCACAAAAAAGAGGAATTCTATGAGGACGTATAAACAATACATGATAACATACGTCAGACATGAACGAGCCATAATCATGCTGATGGGGGACTTTAACGCCAAAACTAGGAACGCAAGGGAAGGAATCGAAGTGATAATGGGGAAGGAAGGCATAGGCAAAGTAAATGAAAACTGAAAATTGGTCATAGATTTCTGTAATACGAATAACCTAGTAATTGGAGGAAGCATATTCCTACACAAACAAACCAATAAAGTTACCTTGGTCGGACCGAGTGGAAATCCACAAAATCAGATAGACCGCTCAGCAATTTATAAAAGATTTAGAAATTGCCTAATTGATGTGAAAGCGATGCGAGAAGCGGATGTAGGATCGGAAATCCCCGATGAATGGGCAATAGGCCTAATTACGAAAATTGGAGTGCCATTACAATTCTTAATAGTGAGAAAAATCTTGTCAAGAACTGTACCAGATAGATTAAAAGAATAGACATTGGCTAAGCTGAGGGATAATGAAACAGGATTTAAACCTTGAAAATCATGAATAGATCATATTAGTACACTAAGGTGTATAATTGACGAAAGCAATGAATGGCAAAAGGACATATTTTTAGGTTTTGATTTCACCAAAGCATTTGAAAAAGTAGACAAAATACGGTATACCTGATATATATATATATATATATATATATATATATATATATATATATATATATATATATATATATATATATTAAGAATGATTAAAATGATATATGAGAACTATCGTGCACGTATAATGCATAACGGGCTGATATCAGCGAGTAATGAAATTGAAACGGGGGTCAGACAAGGATGCTTCCCTTTGCTATTCATATTAGTAGTAGACTAGGTAGTGGTAAATTCAATGGATAATAGAAGAGGTATAGCAAGGAGATTGGAGAAAATGTTGGAGAATTTTGAATATGCTGATCATGTTTGCCTCCTAACAGAGAAAAGTGAGCACCTTCAGAATGTACTAAACCTATTAATGCAAAATGCAGCTAAAAGGGGCTAAACATATATGTTAAAAAGACAAACACATTAACTACGTCCTATAAAGATACTAGGCCACTAGTACTAAATGAAGAAAAAGTACACAATGTCCATGGTGTTTAACTATCTTTGAAGCACATTACAGGGAAAGGGGGGATTTCAAGCAGACGTCAGAGGTGACAATTGTCAAAGCACACACCTCCTTAAAAATGTTACAAAAGCATGGATATCAAATGAACTGTCAAGAAACACCAGGATTCGAACCGTGAATTCAAATTTGATCAGCGTACTCCTATATAGATCTGAATCATGAGATTTAAAACAACAACAAATAAAGGAAATTCAGACCTTCATCAACAAGTGCTTAAGGAGAATATTAGAAATGTACTGGCCTACTGTAATTCCCAATACATATTTATGGAACATTATGGGACAACAATCTATCTATTTAAGCATAAAAAGACGCGGATGGAGCTAGATGGGGCACACTTTAAGAAAACCAATTACGGACATAACAAGCCAAGCTCTCCAGTACACTTTAAAGGGAAAAAGGAAGCAGGGTAGACCAAACTTGACCTGGAAGCGAAATGTATTTTAAGAATGTAAGGAGATGAATGTAACATGGAATCAAGCAAAGCAATCATACCAACTTAAAGACACCTGGAAAATCTTCGTCAATAAATTGTGCGTGAGATATTGGAGAAGATTAAGCACCATATCAAGTTTGTTATATTCGTAACTCGTAACTTCGTAAAACTTGTTAAACTTATTAATGTGTTAAACTCCTAAATGTGCAAACTTAAACTGAATGTTCAAGTATAGGAAAATTAAATTAAACTAAACCAAAGAGAAAGTGAAATATTGAACAAACGCACCTTGGACTGATTTATCCGAACTATCTTGAAACGCCTCTAAAAGCGTCCTATAGTTCATCGGGAAATATTTTTAATATTGGACCTTATATATATATATATATATATATATATATATATATATATATATATATATATATATATATATGTATATTAAGATCTCATTATAGTATTTATCGTAATAGGTAATAATAAATTTGTGACCTTTGTTACACTTAAATTGGTATTTTAACGATGTCTAGGATTATATTGCTTTGATCGATAGTTTTAGTTGAATGGTCAATATAATCAAATATCATATTTAAGTTAAGTTTGGAAATATATGCATAGACCGAACTGAACAAATTTAAAAAGGAATTAGAATAACAAATAATTTCAGATTGTAAGGAAATTCATTTTCAGGAATGACATTTTTTTTTGTTTGACGTGAGGAATAAAACAAAACCTTAATTAATTACTAACTCTTAGGATATTTCTTTAGGTGATAAATAAGTGTAAACTATCACCATATTTGTTTATTTTCTTTGAGCACAAAAGTGTTTAGCACTTCATTACATGCATTAATATTTGTTTCATGTTGTATCAATTAAAGGTCAGCTTGATATGTATGGTTTATGAGGTCACGGATTAATCTAATAAAACTAGTAAAGTCAAATATTAAGCACATTTTTATATAGATCAAATTGATTTGAATAACCATATGTTCTAAAACTCATACAGGTGAACTAAAAAAATTATTTATACTATCGTAACATTAAGTGGTCACAACCAAAAATAAATTGAAACAACTAGCAGTACGATATACAATATAGAGGATCGTTTATAAGAATCATGATTAATGCTGATTTATATAATTATGAAGTAAGTAGAATTATATCGCAATCTAAATTACAACTACATAACCTTATGTGGTTAAATTTAAATTCTATTACACTAGAATACTTCATACTGGAAATAATAATCAGATTTATATATATTTTTTTATTTTTTACAAATCAACACAATTAATGGTGTGTAAATTATAATTACATTTCAAATTAGAACTATCATAATGGTGGCTCGAGATGTTACATTTTTTAATTGTTTTAGTACATCGTTGTCTGGTTAGGAAAGTAACGTTATATCAAGCTCTTAAAAGGTTATGACTTGTTTCTTGCAGCCTGGCCTTAAGTTTATTTTTAGGGGTCATTCAATCATTGTTTCTTAGGGATCTAAATTTATTCTTCGTTGTCGAGAAAGTTGTTGTTCTTAACCTCATTTACTAAGGTACGTAGGGTCTAGTCAACCTTGGTCCTTGTTCTTAGAATTTAACATTTTCATGTTAATCAACATTCTACCACTCCACAAAATCACCATATTGAAGCACCTTGGGTGATTTTAAATTTTATATGGCGAGGAATGGGCGCAGAAAGCTGTAGAGAGCTGCAAACATACAAGCGTAAAGATGTACAATATTGTGGGTGTTTAAACCGATCTATCAACTAAATAGCACATATCTCGTCTTTATTCATTTATTTTTCAACTATCTGCTCTTATGACAACCCCTAATGGGTAAGAGTAAGAAATTTGGTATTAAGAAAATTATAAGTTATAACCCTTATCAGTCAAAAATTAATTTTATTTACAGCGCGTATACAATCAGGTCTTGAATAAGCTTTTCCAGCCCCATGTCAGTTCTCGTTAGTCTTTGCATCATGCTCAATGTGTTTGGGAAATATAGCTTACAAGAGATATTATAATAATTGATAATTGTACATTACAGTTGAAAAAGAGGAAGCAGAAGAGTTTTCCATAAAAAATAGTGCAAACTGTGTAAACAAGAGTGGACACATATCTGTTATTTGTAATTACTCTCAAACATACTTCATACTATACTCGTAATCAAGCGCTCCATTTGGATTATAAAAATGTGGTTAGCCTCTAAGTTTTTTGTCAAATCTAAAATTAATTAAATTACAAAGCTAAATAACTATCGATGGAACAGCAACCGAACAATTAAAAGGAAACCATCAACAAAACCATGCAATTCAGTATGTGTAACTGGAAGTACCCGGAATATCAACACGTAAATCTAAAATTCGACATAGGCAGGGTGACTCGGTCATGCTGGCGACTTACCACATCTCATCACCATAAACCCTAGAAGAAATATTGTGATAAGGTGCGCAGAATAAAATGTTTAAAAATATTTTATGAATTGGGCGTAATGAAGTAAGCAAGTAAGATTAGAAATTATTTTTTCTAGTCGATTACTTTCTTTTAATTCATTTCTTTATAAAAAAAATTCTTCAATCACTGCACCTATCATAAGATTAACTGATTTTTCACACGTAAACTTAATAAAAAAACAACGTTAAAAGAAGTTTTCAAAATCATGCACAACAACAACAAATGACACATTAGCTGGTAGCAAGAGGGCGTTATGTAACACATAGTAAGGTTAAAAATGAATGGTATAACTTTAACCAGCTACTAAAAAAAAATTACATATTTACCTTTCGAAATAAAATCTGATACCTCTTGTTAATGTAACAGGGGCTTAGTGCAAGTCGACATCCCCTTTGAGTGAAAAACCGTTGTTTTTAACCTAGCAAACCATAGTTACCATCATGTCAATAATTAATTAATTAATATTTATGTATTCATTGCGCTTGGTTCATACACTGACTTAAAATTTTATATAATTATAGTATTTAGTGCAATATACACCGAATAGTCTTGCAAAAAACTACTCTTCGGATTAACACTCGTATAATTCAGACGGTTAATTATTAAATAACTCAATTAATCTTGCTCTCATCAAGTACCACTCACCGTTGGGCACGTATTTCCACTGCAAAATAAACTTCGTTATGGCGTGTGGAACATATTATCTTTCATCCTATAAAGTGGAAATTAAATCATCATAATGAAAAGAAGACAGCATTGTAAAAACAACATTAATTTATGTCAGATGGACGTTCATATCAGATTTAATGGATACATACGTGCTAAGTTGAAATAAAATTTCAAAGCTGCCCGCTTTTATAACTACCTGGTGTAGAACAACATACTACCTAACAACGTATAAAGTGAAAGTTAGAAGAAATCGAACAATACACTATTTAGGATAATTATGCAACCTCTTTATGATACGTTCATAATGAAAATAGGCAGCAATAATCTATGACATGTGGTTTAAACTTTAATTACAGATAGGGGTTAATAGACATTTGAATTCTAACTTGAACAAAAATTCAAAAGCAGCCCGCTTCTGTAAAAATATGAATAACAGTTTAAATATTTTTAATTATATTCAATTTAACCTGAAGGCTTATTTGGCTTCGAATTAAGAAATTTCATAATGGAAAATTAAATTATCTTTAAAACATATGTCTACCCTTTGCAACAAGGGTCACCGTTTGGGGGCCACGTGCTAAAGGTATCTTGGCACACATTTTCTTTAACCCCTGAAATGAACTTGTGCAAGAAGGGCCATTTCTATAAGCAAAGTCCTAAGGGGCCTTGGGAACCTTGGCTCACTTTAAACTCGTTTTGACCCTGATACGAATAGTGACATCAATCATATCTCAGATTATCATTCAATTTTATATAGGTAACATTGCTCTACGTTAGAAACGGCACTGTTCCCTACTCATACAGTGCTAATGTATGGTTATTGCAAATAAGTTGAAATCGAATCCGTTTTTCACCTAAGTAGTCAGTAAACTGAGTAATTCGTTCACAATGAGGAAATAGGGCACCGCAATCTACAGTAAAGATAAAGTGAATACACGTTAAAATATGAAGAATTCACAATCATACTGTTAAGAGTGTTATTAGCACATTAGAATGGTTCTGAACACCGCTTTTAATTGCATAAGCCGTTTAAGCTCTATGCTTGATTAGAAAAGGTTAACATAGGGTATCCTACTTATATAATGGATAAGTATTGGTTCAATACATCCAAAACTTAATAATATAATGTAAACTCATTCATTCCGCATCATAATTGAGGCCTGGATACACATAATCACAGTTAATACACAAAGATTCATTGTAATTGATTTTTTGTGTTTCCTTCAGGCAATACTCTCTATCAAATCATAAAAATCATCCAAAAACCCGTTGTTTCAGGTCTTTTGACAAAACGGTAAAATATTTATTTTACCACGTTTAACCCGTTAATATTTAGCGCTGCTAACAAATTTTCAAAGACATTTTTAATGAATTAGTAGATTCAACACAAAAATGTGTCCACAAACTATTTTTGCGAGTATTACTTTCAGACCACGGCATATACTCCACCGGTAGTTCTGCTTATACTCTGTGAACTATCGATTCTGCTCTAACTATTTTTTTGGAATAAGTAAGTAACAATAATCAGATTGACGTTTATGACACTAGCAAGTACTAGAAAAAAATTATTCGGTAACCGACCGATTTATAATAGCATAACGTCATTTTCAGTGATTAGTAAGTATACATGTTCATAATCTTAAGCAACACCTACTTACTCTAGACTGAGATACCTCAAGTGTGATAAACCAGTTTTTTGGGCCTTGTGTAAATCATCCAATGCAGCTCTATTTCCTGGCCAGTCGGCAGCAATAAGAATGGAAACAATTTTGTAGTCATATACGCCATGTAGAATACCGTCAGTTAAAATAGAGATATGCAACAACCAACAACGAAGCTACAACATGCTTATCTTGACATTCTATCACTTACCAGGCATCCCACAATACACGAATAGACATTAACTAATAAGCTTCCAGGTCTTATGCATTAGTTTGATTCATTTTCCAAAGGCCACCAGTCAAACAGGCCTCGGTGAGTTCAAATTACTGTAATATTGAAGAAATTTACTGTCTTGTTCTGCGATCATATCTGTTTTCTTTAAGGAACTAGGAATGGTAATATCGCAGGACCAATTCTTCAAAATGAGCAACAGCGTGAATAAACTTACAAGATTAGAGAAGGGATTTGTTTTGATATCAATCATGTGTGTGAAAATAAGTGATTAACCATTACTGCTGCTTATGTACGTTTTCAATCCTGCATTAAAACGTTTTAAGGTAGTTCTTTGGAATTAGTCTATCTAAAGAAACAATTCCGTTCATATTTTTATTAAAATAATTGAAACTTAGCTACAAGTATCGTTAACATTTGGATTCTAGAATAAAAAAATTAAAATATTAGTTAAGAAAAAAATCACTTTTATTTGTAGAAAATATGTACCAGGAACGGATAAAAATCTAACAAGAAATTAAAAATTGTGGTTATATAATTATTAAAATTTTAGGTTCTTAAGCTAATAAGAAACTTAAAAACACAAGATTTTATAAATGTTTTAATTGGCTAGAAAATATAAATGAATATTATATGAATGATCAAAGTTGTTCAGAAACAGAAGAGCAAACAATAACTACCAAATAACGAGTGACTATAGACTAATGTTACAAAGGTCATCCGAACCCCTGCGATTCTGAGAGTGTTTATGAAACCGTAAGGTAGTCCAACTGTGCGTATTTGCAAATAAGAGAATCATGTATTCCCCAAATACTAATCCTGAACGAATTTCAACTAATCTAATCCACGTATTGAGATTCAAGAAACACAAAAAGTGAGAGTTCATTTATAGGGGTTACGGAACATTAACAAAACCAGTGGGACCTTTTTCTTCGTACCAATACTAAGCAAGCACAAACTTCAACCTTCTATTAAATCCCTATCAGGAGGTGGTGGTAGTATTGTCAAAGCTGCTCGAATGATTTCTTCTTTTAAAATACTAATTATGATGCAATTTTAACTCAATTGTTCCAAATGTTTGAAAGTAAGTTGAACAACTAATAACGAATGCATAAGGGGTGGTCGCGGAACCCCCAAAATTGATCCTTTTTGGTACCAAAATACTACTTATGGTAGAATTTAGTGATATCCGTATATACAATATCATTGTCCCTTATTATGAACTAATGCGTGCAAGGTTATTTAGCGTTGATCGTTTTGTTGTAAAATCGTGTTGATCCAGAGATGTATAGTTTTAACAAAAGGATACATGTTTTATATACAATGATTTCGAACACTTTAGAAAAATTATTTAAATTACATATTGGTTGATAATTTTTATAACGGGATCAATAAACGTGATTCTTTAAACACTGGAAAAAGTACCAGTATTAATACCACTATTAAAAATTGCTAAAGGTTCGATGACAATTACGTTAATTTTTATTATTAAATTCTTTATTTTATTTAGACCTCCTAAGTCTCTTTAATAATGGCGGATTTTCTTCGTTTTTTGTTATTACTAACTCTGTAATTTTAAATATAGCACATATCTTTTTCAGGTCTCTCAACGACGCACAAAATGCAGGCGCTGATCAAGTGTTCTGTTTACTTTTGAAATATTTAAATTCAACTTTTTACTATATAAAACATTACCTGTTTTAAATTCATAATTATGGTGGCTGTTTTCGCGACACTTTTCATTAAATTCTTGTTGTTCTATAAGACGTAACTCACAACAATTAGCAAGAGATTTTTAAGAGTTCCACAGGGTAGGCCTGTCATTTGACTTTCGTATTCTGCATTGACTTTCATAATTTTCTTGTTTCGCGCTCTTGTTAATACATACATATTGGACACTTCACTCATAGATTTTAACTCGTCTAAATTTAATTCAATTAATGATGAAGCATCTGGTTTGACGTTGTTTTTGCCTTTGATGCAATGTACAGTGAAACCATATTCCTCAAGTGCTAATCTAAATTTTGTTAATCTACTGCTTTGACATCTCGAACAGATGTATTAATGACCTATATAGATGCAAAATTTCCGTACGAACAAATATGGTTGAAACCGTTTTACTGCCCAGACGATACTTAAAAGTTCCTTTTCGATGATGCAATAGTTTTTTTTCCTCAGCCTAGTGTAAAGACCTACTAGCGTACGCTAGTAGATCTAAAATTGGTGGATTTTTTTTTAATTTCAAAGGCTATCTGACACTGTTCTGTAAACTTAAATGCATTTTTCGTCAAATAATTTAATGGCGTAACAATATCTGCGAAATTTTTAATGAATTTTGTATGGTACTAATTAAATGCGACAAATCGTTTTGTTTCTGTTCTGGTTTTGGGTACAGGATATTTTTTTATTGCTGCTACTTTTTGCATGTCAGGTGGTATACCATTAGCAGCAATTTTATAACCGAGATGTAGATTTTCTTTCTTTAAAAATGCACATTTACTAGGGTATAATTTGAAATTGACTTGTCTTAATCGCATGAAAACCTTACCTAATTTTTATTGCGAATAATCAAATTATTGATGAAAACTATAAGGTCATCAAGGTACGTAAAACAGTTTTCATAGATGACATTGCAAGTCGTTGGTCTTGAAAACGAACTTGGACTAATTTTTAATTCTTGTGGGGTTCTAGTCATCTGAAACTGACAGCGATTCGTCGTAAATTATGTATAGGGCTTAGATTTTGGGTCCAGTTCAAATTGATTGTATCCCTAGTACAGACATAAATGAGAAAAATAAATTGCTCCTGAAATTTGTCAGTTTCTATACGTTTATTTGATTGGCGGTAATCTATAGCAATCCTCCTTTTTTTAATACCATTGATTTTTGGGGACTATTCCGAGTTGCCAGTTTCAATAACCCCATCTTTGGGCATTTGTTCTACTTGTTTATATATTTCATCTTCTTGTGCAATAGGTAATCTGTATGGTTTAATATATTCTGGGGTTTCATTGTATTTTTTGTATCTTCTATATAAAATCTGCAAATTTTATGCATATTTTATGAATGGACGTTTTTTTTTACTATTTAACCCATCAGCATTTATTGAAGTTAAGTTTTATCTATTCTTTCCACTCAGAATGAGATATTTCCAAATTCAAATGATTGAAAATTGGTGGCTTTTCATTTCTTGGTTTAAACCTTTTATCTTAATTTCCCGATTATTAATATTTAAAATTCTTACAGGTATTTTGTTCCTATTATTGGGTTTAACTAAAAGACTAGCTGTACACACTCCTTCACAAATTTATTCAGGTAAAACGATGCATTCGTCAGTGTCATCTACTTCAATACTTTCACTTCAAGGCGGAATCGTTGTGAAACAATTATGATTTGTCTTTAAAGGTACTGAAAGTCTTTGAAGTTATTTTGAAAATGCTTCGTAATTTCCTACGGTCGAAAATTTAGAGAAAAAGTCTGTTCCTATTACATTTCATGTTTTTTCTAAATCTGAACGTAGGACCTGGTTCTCTTTAGTAACATTTTTGTAAAACACTTTACGTTTATCACATAAATATCTAACAGCATTTAATTTACTCATTTATGATTAAAAACTTAGTATTTATATAAACCTCTTTTTTCACCCTCTGAAGACTAACAATTTAATTCTTAATAATATTATGCTTACTTTACATACTAGGTCTCGCTTTTTGATTGTAGCAGTGACGCTGAAGTTTGATGATGCGTGGGACAATGTATTTCTCTGCTGCAGAATGAAATATCCATTTCTCGTGACTTGTTAAAACCGTTGATGCCACCGTCCTTTTCCAAATTTTTAAACAAACTATCCGATCTACACCTTAAATTGCACTACAGCTTTACCACGCTTTACACTACTTACTAATTTATTTTTTACTGTTAAATTACAGTAAGCTTTTTATTATTTCCATTTGATTTATTTATCTATATTATTACTCTTTCTTTTAATTGTATTGTATATATCTCATTTCAAGCTAAATTTCCATGGATTCTCATGATTTCACGTCGAATTTTCTTTTCCAGTGCTTGTTTTATGCGTGTTATAATAAATACCACAATTCATAATGCCAAAATTCTAAAGGATGTCATGCTCAAAATTTCGTTGGTGGTAATTGTACTTGTTTGGCCGTCAATGTTTCCAGCTTGTGCAATTATTACTTTCCCCATAGATTTTGTATCTTACGCAATTGCACTGAGTTCATAATTTGAATATTACACTGGATAGGTACGTGTACGACTGGCACGGTCGCCATGTGATATTCTCCGGTGAGGTTTACTAACGTTAATGTAATGGGTAAATCGTGAATGCTATAATTCGATACCATTTCGACTACGTTATAATAATTTATTTTAACCTCCTGTCACATTTCTCTCTATTACGTGAACGTGATAATATTAGATGCTCTCTTATTTTACAGATAAGCTATTCAGTTAAAGTGGATGACAAATTTTCTAGGATTGCATTGATTACACTGAAATGCTTGACGCGATCATCCTTTGTGGACAAAACTTGCAAGCCGTCCTTGGAGGGTTCGTAACAGATTTGATAATGATAAAGTAAATGGCATCTCAAAATCTGATGAATTACTGGTTGAACCAAATAGTTTTATAACGAGCAGCACAAGTTTGGATATTGATATTTTACTTACTCTAAAATAACCTGCGGTTGCAAAATAATAGCGATGTGGATCTTTGATTGCCCCAGTAGTGGTGAATTCATGCATTGAGTAAGCCACGATGGTTCATCTTCACTGTATACCATGCCTCTCAAATGGCAGTTGTTGGTTAATTAATAGTTGTATTGACGACTGCTCCGTAGAAAAACCATATACATAAATAAGCATCATTTGACATAACAAACTTATCCACTAAAAACACTCGTTTTCATTCTGTGTAACAGTACATAATTACTTTAACCATGTTAATTACCGTATGTGTACCTACTCCTTCTCAAGGGGGTTTATTATATTTATTTCGTAATGAATTTTGGTAAATCGCAATTCGTAGCTCTTGTTGTATCAAAAAGCAAAATTACCCTAATGATATATTATTCTTTCAATAACAACTGCCAACAACATCGTAGCATAATGGATTTAATACATATATATAATGCACGTTTATAATATTAATACAAACACTCCTTTTATCCATTTATAGCACCATTTGTTAAAGTGGTAGGAAGCCCGGAGCAAGTATTTGGATACATGTTAATGAAACCTGGTTAAAGCTTTTAATACATCAGAACTGTGCATGTTACTGTCCTGTTACATAAAACCCTTGAATATGGTTGTATAATTCAATGGAATAGTTAAATTTGATTTATAGTTGATGTTCAACATGCATGTCGATATGAGCACTAAATTCTAATAAAATCTGTATATAATACTTTAGATATATTCCTATTATTTTAATCTATTATAAGCGTTTTCTTTTTTATAATCTTCACTAACCCGCCATTCATTGTAATTTGCTACAATTTTATTTATTTTTTACTTTACTCATTGATTTTTTCTATTTTCCGGTTATAATAAAGCACATTAGTTTCATAACTACCTTGTTTATGATACTGAACATTTTTGAAGTTGGACATATACCGAACACGATTAATAACCGCAGAAACACTTGTGAACCTTGAATTGTACTTTATTTCTATTTTAACAAAAATATAAAAACACGTTTTCAAGCTGAGCCACCTAGGGGTGTATTTTCTACAATACATAACGAGTATTTTTTAATATAGCACATACAGTATCTAGTGTAGTAGTGTTATTACTTACACTTTGTGCTCATTTATAGATTTTTGCTTTTGCATACACGAACCTCGAGTCTACAATACTTAAAGATGAATAACTGAATCGGTACTTTCTGTAATTTTGGGAAGCTTTCAGGTAAAACCTTGTCTGCCTATTTCCTAACGTCATTAACGCAGTTAATCTCGTTTAATTGGATGTACACGGATGTATCCATTTTTTCTTCACGTGAAAATCTCCATAGGATATTATACGGCATGTGATCTACTAATTGTTTCAAAGCGTTTAAATTGGTAATTTTACAAACCCATACTAATTAAATTCATGCTATTGATTTTTATATAACAAACAAAACTGCGGTTGGGCACCTACAGACGATGATATATTTATTTTGATTGATTGCTGTACACTAATGCGTGGTAATTCATAAAATTTTGTGCGCCCTTTGAACAAAACTTTGTAATTTTGATTTTAATGAGAAAAATTTAATTATAAAACGGGTGTACCTCATGCATTATTACCCACATAATGAGCTTAAAAGGGCGATAATTCATTTCATATCGGTATTTTATCTGAGATATTTATTTATGTAGTTACACAGTCGCAAGTTTGAATATATGCTAAGTTACATTTCACGTAGATAATTTATATCTGTTACTATTTATGGGGAATTCTTTATTGTGTTATTTTATTTTCATATTAGTTACTCTGAAGATGTAGTAACGTAGCCCATAAACATACTACATACATACTAAATACGGTAAAATAAAGAGCTGGAGGTTTGTCCTTTGTTTCAAGATGTTTTATTAACCTCGTAAATTATTTAATCCTGTTTAGGAAAATAATTTCCTTTTGGAACAAAAATTAACAGCATTTCAAGTAAGAGAGAACTGTAATGCCACTTTAATCTATGGTTACCAGCCTTGATTATGGTATTTTGTACAAATCCTTTAGAGATGACGTATCAACTGAATAAGTGAATAAAGACTAATTGAGTTGGTTTACCAAAGTAATCAGAGCAGTAATTAGATCATAAAGTAACACACTTTCAAAATACGCACAAAATCCGTACATTTCCAGAGCCTGGCTAATTTTAAATTTTTTAAATTAGCAGGAGAGCTCCGAGAGTCTGTTTAAGATTGAAAACCAGCAACGTCAGCTGAAACTTAATCAAGCAAAGCCAAACAAGATAATCTATAAATACAGATCATGAATCTCAATAAAATTTAGCTTTTATGGATCGTAGCAAAACATTTGACTGTTTCTCCTAGGATATTGATGATCATACCGTAATACCAAAACATTTAGGTTTTTTCCCATCAAAGCAATGCGTTTGGTTGTTTCGTCAACAAAAGTGGTATATAAATAATGTTTTTAGGCATATTCAGCTCCAAATGTCCAGCTAGTCAATGTATATGATTATTCTCCTAGTGAATTGGCGACTAAATAAAGTTATAAGACATTTTTTGTGCGAGATGATGACCAACACCGTAAAACACTTAGTTCTAGCACATCGAGGCAAGTTTGGAGTTTTCTCTAGAGGATTTATTGACATAAATTTATCAAAAACCTCTGGCCTGAAGTGATAACGAACACAGTAGTACCATAAGTATAACAATTAGTTCTTTCCTATCTAATCAGTGCGTCTAGTCGTTTTCCCAAGGAAATTATTTTTTAATAATTGTGGCCATGAATGATAAGTTTAGCTTTACATGTTAAAGTACTCAGAAACGCTTACGAAAATGCGTAGGAGATTTTTCACTGCCAAGAGGTGCCTAGGAACGGCTACCTTGTGAACTAGCCTATACGCCACACTTTAATTAGTAATGGCCATTACCATATAACTCAAATTGTCGAAGGCGGGGTGATTCGTATGTTTAATTGGCTACCTTTTTTTTTCTACACTAGCTGCTAATAAACAAAATAATGGGTTTACTAACTCAATTTCCCAAAAACAAACAGCGAATAGATGTTGCTGTACCACCAGTTCACTGCTTAGTTAAACCCGGAGTAATCCTCAATTACTGGAAGTAAACACCATCACAATTGCTAACATAATCAATCAATTAACTAATGAGAAGCGCGGACTAAGCGATTTCGGGGAAAGTGAATCACTTACCGTACTAGTAGAGCTAAAAGAAGTAACCACATTCCACTCTCGGTTTCCTTAGTTAACATCAGCAGAAAACTGTTTCTTTTCAAGAACATGTAAACATGGCTAATTCTTTGAAGGTCCGTAAAACGCATCTTTTCAGGAAAGTCATACGTACCTGTCATTAGGTTCTTCCGTCTCACGATATAATAAAGGTATATAAAAAAATACGTATCACATACGTCAAAAAGAAGTAAAGGTCTGCATCACGTGTGGTGGTCACCAAAAAACAAAAAACCACTACAAATTGAATTCACTAGAAGCAACTAGGAAAGTGTTGTGCAGTACGTACACCGCTATAGCACATGCTACCATCGACAAGGTATATATGCGATAGGAATTGATACTGATTTGTTTCAAAACCGTTGCAGACTGAAGATACTACTGACTTAGCCAGCTAGTCTTTTAATCGTGTTCAGAAATTATTGTCTGGTCTGTAGTGATAGGAGACATCACAAATTGGAATTACATTTAGTTCAATGTTATATTTTTCCTTTTCTACAGGAGTTCAACAGAAGTTGTCAACCTTTAATTTAAGTCCTTGTGCCGTGGTAGCAGTGAAGGCTACATGTTGTTCTACTTTTAATGTGATTTGTTGTGTTACACATTTGAAGATGTTTTATGTAAGTTTTACTGGTTTCTCATACAATATATTAATTGTTTGGTTTTGATGTTAAATATAATACGGTTTCAAAACTTTTTTAAAAGTCTTATCATCTTCATATATTTTGTTACATGAAGACTTAGGTCAAGTTGAAATTAGGGCAGCTAGCTAGTTTTTAATTACTTTTGGCAATAACTTCTAGTCTGTGGTGATAGGAGAGATCACAAGTTGGACTTTATTTTAATGTCTTCTTCCTTTTCACACCGTTTATTTGTTGAGGGGCTCAGCAGAAGTTGTCGCCCTTTAATTTTTGGGCCCTCAGCCCATTATTATACCGTTTTAGCGCTGAAGGCTACAGGTTTTCTCCTTTCAATTTAATTGATTTATATTTACATTTGCTCAAAACGTCTCCCATTCAAGGTTCATTAAGTAAGTTATATTTGTTACTCATACAAATGTTATATTTTTAAGTGTTTTACTAAGAGTTGCTTGGCCGTTATTTTTCATTTGTTTCTATTTGTTACTCAATCGCGCTATGGCTTTCCATTGCGTCATTGTTATGTACGTACTCTGGCTGAAAATTTTTTGTTCTAATTTAGGTCATCCTGATGATGACAGTATAATTGTCGAAACATGTCTCTTTAAGATGAGTTATATTTATATTAATCACAATAAATAAATCCATGGGGAAGGTTTTGTGTATTTAATTTATACATTTGATTGCTTCAGCCCAATTTTCAGATAACAACTATGGACACATTTAATTAAAGATAAATTGGTTATGAAAAAAGTCATTCTGATGCAAAAGTAGTGCAATGTATTATTTCTTGTAAATAAAAACAATAATATACATGAAAATAGATTTCAAAAATAAAATCATAAGCGTAGCAATGACACAAAGTAAACACACGATAAAATGCAATGATGATTCTGGCATTACCAGTTCTTGACTCTAATATAGTCTATACCACCCTACTGAACCCTCATACAGGGTGATGCTAAATTCGATCGACATAGCATTTCAGATTAATGCTTTCATAAAATGAGCCGGAATTATATAAGAATGTAAGGTCCCCAAGCGCTTAATTTCTGAAATACAGGGTGTTAAAGTTTAAAAATAAGAACCGTTTGTTCTAATTCGACCAACAATTTTCTTGTAAAAACGCTCAAAATTTTTTTTCGAGATTTTTTCGATAGGCGTGATATTTTTTACGCCAATGACAGAATTGCAATTATTTCTTTTTTTTTTCAATTCTTTGTTTATTTTCATGTATAAAACTCATAACCTTTGACTGTGTTAAAATTGACTGTTTTTGGGCTGATCTGACCTTAACTAAACGTAAACTAATTTGAATTAAACTACATATCTTAACAATTAGAGTCGGTGTTTAGAAAAATTTCTAGTCAGTTTGGTAGACCATAACCATTTTGTATAAAAAATATTGAGCACTTTCAACAAAGTTTGTGTTTTTCACTAGACCAAAAAATATTGAACATGTATTAAATATAAAATACTTTTTTTTTTTGGGATTTTTTAATGGTGTACTTTAAATTATACAATCTAAACGTTTCGATAACACTTACAGTTATCTTCGTCAGTAGTAATGTTTGTTAAAAATTGTTAAAGATGTAGTAAACAATTTTGTCAAATTTGAAAAATTAAAACATAAACATAAGCCTGCTATTAGTATAACAGTTTGGGAAACATAAAGCCAACTATAAAATATTTTTAGTAAAGAATAACTAGGTCATAAAATTAAATATTATTAAACTGCCTCAAAGATGACAAACCAGAACACTCTCTACGACGAAAGCTAACAATGTAATTTGCCAGCCAAAAAACACATTTAACAAAATTTAATCGAGTTATGATGTAAGTGTTAAGTTGTGAATAACTTCAATTTTAAAATGATAGAAGCATTGACAAATCCAAACATTACATCAAATAAAATAACCCAGTTAAATCTAACAAAGAGATATCTTTATCAATAATTGGAAGTGTTATTATCAATGAAAAGCACAATGCAGAACGTTCTTGGTAATTTTTTTATTTTAATTTAATTTCAACTACTTATGTTAAATTATAGTGCTGTGGTAATTTAACATATAATTAGTAAAGCATTTGCTTCAAGGTCTAGGAAAAACACAGCAAAAAACTTAGACATACCAAAAGTTGAAAATAAATTCAAATCAAGATGCCAAAACCTATTTAAACGGAGATTTTCTTCTTGTCTATTAAAATTATTCGGGTGTTTATATATTTCAATAGCTTCCCGTTGCAAACGAACATAATAATGGGTTTGTCTTGACAATATTTCCATATTGTTAAATTGAATGTCATGATTTAGATTATTCAGGGCATGGTCAGCCACAGCAGACCTCTCTGGTTGACCCAATCTACAAAATCTCATATGTTCTTTGCGTCTTGTATCAAAGCTACGTTTTGTGGTCCCGATGTATACTTTTCCACATGAACAAGATAACTTATACACTCCGGAAGATGATAAAGGGTTTGACACATCTTTAGGTGATCTTAAATGTTCTTTAATTTTTCTTGTAGGTTTAAAAATAGTCCTAATGCCATATTTGATTAGGATTTTTTCAATTCTATTTGTAACATTAGCTATAAAAGGAAGAAAAGCAGTACCAACATTAAGAACTGGTTTTTATTTAAGGTTACGCCTAGAAGGTGTAATAACATCATTAATATCTGTAAGTGAATATCCATTATCTTGTAAGGATTTTCTTAAGTATTTATATTCATCATTCAAAAATTCAGGGTCACAAATTCGTTTTGCTCGATCTACTAAAGATTTAATTACACTAATTTTTTGAGGTGGATGGTGGTTGGATAATTTATGAAGGTATCTATCAGTGTGTGTCGGCTTTCTGTATTATTTTTAGATATTAATATGTCAAGAAATGGTAAACTTCCATTAGTTTCTTTTTCCATGGTAAACTGAATACTAGGATGTATACCATTTATAAAAACCAAAAACTCATGCAGTGCTTCTTCTCCATGTCTCCAAATAACAAATGTGTCATTTACATATCTATACCAAACTGAAGGTTTTTTAGGTGTATTTTGTAACGTTAATGTTTCAAATTTTTCCATATAAAAATTAGCTATAACAGGACTAAGGGGACTACCCATTGCTACACCTTCAATCTGTTCATAAAATTTACTATTCCACTAAGTTGTAGTAAGACAGTGCTGAAAAAGAATGGTTATGTCCTTTGGAAAAAGATGATCAATGTATTCAATAGTTTCTTTTAGAGGTACTTTTGTAAAAAGTGAAATAACATCAAAACTAACCATTATATCACCCTCTTCAATTTTGAAACTATGCATTTTTTCAACAAAGTCGGCAGAATTTTTAATGTAATGGGGTGTTTTTCCTATATGAGGTTGTAATAACAATGTAAGATGTTTTGCAAGGTTATATATAGGAGAATCAATTGCACTAACAATAGTCCTTAAAGGAATATTAGGTTTATAAATTTAACTATAAGAGGATTCACCAATCCAATAGGGTCAAAGCATTGAGCGAGATAAGATAAAATTTTTCTTTTCGAAATGGGGCAATCTTGTAGAGATTGTGAAGGAATAAAGATTTGAAAATTGTCTGATGAGGGATTCCACTTCAAGCCGAGAATTTTACATGGGGATTTTCAGATTGAAGTCCACTTCTGTGGTTTGAGGTGAGATATATTTTTAAGAAATCATTTGAGTTTGAACACCATTTTGCAAGTGAAACCCGTGCTTAGAGAGAAGAGGTTAAGTGAGAATAAAGTTTAGGTAAATCTTTTCCGTTTCACATCCCGACAGAATGTCGTCCACATAAGTTTGAGTAAGCAGAGCATCTGATGCTAAGGGATAATCGGAATTATTGAGAGCGATATCATTTAAAACCCGAGTGGCAGCATAGGAGCAAAGTTTGTTCCGTATGTGATGGTTTGAAGTTCAAACATTTTAAAGATTGACGAGGTGAGTCACGCCAAATAATGTTTTGCAGAAAATTTAGGCGAGGATTCGTGAAAATCTGCCGATACATTTTCTCAATGTCAGCGGTGAGTACAAACCTAAACGAGCGAAACCTACACAAAATGTCATATAGATCTGGTTGAACTTGAAATCCTTTTAAGGTAACATCGTTTAATGAGAGTCCTGATGATGTTTTACAAGACGCATCAAAAACTACACGCAACTTGGTGCTGACGCTTTCATTTCTGATTACGCACAAATGAGGAATAAAGTGTTTCCTTTCTAAGCTACTGTTAGTCGGAAATAGCGGAACATATTTTGCATGACCTAATGACACATATTCATCGATGAATTTTTATATTCGTGAAAGAGGAGGGATCTTTTTCAAATCGTTTTTCAAGAGAAAGAATCTTTTGCGATAAAGAAAGAGAATCGCCGAGTTTATGATGTTCATTTGTAGATTTCAGAAGAATATCTACTTGATAATGTCCATTTTAAGGATGCGAAGTAGTATTAAAATTTGTTCAGACTTTTATCTTCTGGAGAGAGCAAGGAGGTTCGGAGAGTTCTTCAATTTTCCAGAATTTTGTTAAGAGAGTTTCTAATTCATCTGTATCATTTGAGTGGTTAGTGGAATGATGAGAATAGGATGTTGAAGTAGATGGTTCAAATGTATATTTTTTAGGAACGGTTCCTGATATAATCCAGCCCAAATGCGTATTTAACAAAGTAGGATAACCTCTGCCTAATTTCACTATGCCGTACGTGAGAAGTGTGTAGTAACTATCTGCTCCAATAAGCAAATCTATATCGGATGGAGTGTGAAAATTAGGGTCAGCTAGAGTCATCTTAATATGATCTGGGATTTGTAACTTATCCGAGTGAATTTTTATTTGTGGAAGTTTATGAGTTATCTGTTCTAATATAGCACAAGAAACTTTGAATCTTTTAGAGCGGTCTACGTTTGAGTGTATATACATATTCACCGCTTTATTTGAGAAAGTTTTGTTTTGAAATTCAGAAATATTCAAAGCTGTATTAAAGGTTTTATATCGGAGCTGATTAACCAGTTTTTGAGTACAAAACGAGTTCTGACTTCCGTTATCTAGTAGTATTCTTGCTCGGATAGGTCGTCCTTGCGCAGTAAACAAAGTTACTTGAGCTGTAGCTAGTAATACGTGGCAATTTTTGGGGGAAAGAGCGGAAAAACTGGATAAATTTTCAGCCGGTAGCTGATTTGCTTGCGAAGTTGACGCTCTGTTTATGTCTTGATAATGAAGTGGAGTTGAAATTGGGTGATTGTTTGATGGCTGAGGTTTATTTGAATGCACAGAATGTTCATTTTTTGGTACATTACGACCGAAACCGTTATTTTGTGCATTTCAGTAAGAAATTGTGGGTTTATGATGAGTTTGAGAAAAACCTAATTTTCCTGAACTATTGAAGGGGACATTTTGTATCTGTAGCGCAGTGTGATGCTTCTTAGAGCAATGAAAACAAGTTGCACTTGAAGCACAATTTTCAACTGTATGCTTTGTGCCTAAACAGTTTAAGCACATTTTTTTACTTTGAACGAACTTTAATCTTTCTTGAGGAGATATTTCCAAAAATTGTGGACACCCGTAAATTTTATGAGATTTATCGCAAAGAATGCACGAGAGCGTAACTGTCACTTTTCGAGTATAGTGTTACTTTACTACATTTTGAGTTGACTAGTGTTTCATTCCTGAAATGTTTTCTAACACTACACAACGATTTTCGAGAAATTCAAAAATTCTGCTAAATTTGGCAATGTCTTTAAATCACGACCTTCCTCAAACAATTTCTTAGAGCCGAAATCTAGTTTTTTTAAAAGAAAAATAAGTAATAATTCAAAATTACATTTATCAGAGAGCTTCATGTTTTTAGTGATTCTAGGTTTTTCTTACAGGTTGTAACCAATTCTCTCAAATTTTGTGAATTACATTTTGTTATACAAGGAGCATTTAACAAATTTTCGAAATGGGAATTAACAATCTTATTTTGTTTTCATATCTTTGCTTAAGTAATAAAAGAGCTGTAGAGAAATTTTCATTAGTCAATGACAATGATTCAATTAAACTAAAAGCTTCACCTTTTACCAGTGTTTTTAGATAATAAAACGTTCCACATTTGAGAATTGTGGGTTGTTTATTATTAACGCATCAAAGAGATCTAAAAGGGCTTCCAATCGTGCAAATTTCCTGTAAAGTTGGGAATATTAATTTGTGCAATTTTATATTCGAATTGTGTATATGCGAGCTATTTCCAATTGAATCATTGTTGTGACTTACAGTGACATTTTGAGGAGATAATTTTTGTATACATTTTTCAATAAGGGCTAACGTTGTAAAATACTGATTTTCAATTTTTCACGATCTTCTACATCTGAATTATCTTCAAATTCTAATAAATATGAATCTATCTCGTCTTGAACACATTCGTATTCAGAAAACGCGCTTCCAATCTTTTTGTCTACATGAAAATTCTTGAACATCTAATGTCAAATTTTGATAGCTCTGCACCCAATTCTGAATACAGTGATTTTGCTTTTAGCACTTGTGCAGTAGTTTTAATTGTTTGAAATCCATGACCATTCAAAACAAACAATAAATAACAGAGTTAAATAAATGTGAATGCGTATTTACTATTTGAGAGTTTTGCAATAGTTTTATGTAAACAATTTAGTTCACTAACCTTTTTCAGAGTTTTAATACAAATAAATGATCACTTTAACTTACTGGAACCTTTCGTAGTGTGGATTTGACTTGGGCATATGCGGAGGGCGTCAGCTAATAGGAGTTCACACGTAACTGTAACTTCAAATCAACCATGTGCCAGGGGATAGGGAAAACGTTGAGATCTTTTTACTTGTGTGGGAGATTTTTGAGTGGAGATCCGGCTCGATGAAGACCATGCGCGAAAACGGTGCCTTCCTTCGATAGTTAAGGCTCCCCGTTTGCGTCAACTACTTCTTCGAACATTCAATATGCTAAATAAATACGAAGGACCAGTTGTAATTAAAATTAATTTATTACAACAACTTATATTAAAAAAACTTTGTTACATTCTTTCTTTTTTTTTTTCACTAACTTTGAGAGAGTTGATCTATTACAAACAAAATATATAATTGCGTTGTTGCGATGTTTCGCAACAGTCATCATCATCATCATCATCATATTACAAGGTCACTCTGCGGTCAAACAAAATTAAAAAAACCCCATCCTCCCCTGCAGACTTTTCAACGTATCTAACACATATATCAAATTGGGACAGCTACCCCTAATGTAAAAGCTACCCCTAGTAGGCGATAGAAATATTTTTTAAGCAGATTTTTCTAAGTCTCCAGACCTTTCAAACTAAAAAATCAATTTTTCTCGAAAACGGGCCAGAACTTTCCAAAAGAAAATTTGAAAACTACCGCATCTCCCCCTGTCGACTTTTCAACGTATATAACACATATATCAAATTGGGGCAACTACCTCTAATGTAAAAGCTACCCCTAGTAGGTGATAGAAATAATTTTTAAGGCCTTTTCAAACAAAAAAATCTAAATTTAAGGCTAAAAATTTAAAGTTATAAATAGAAATTTCGAGGTCATCATCATCATCATGATCATATTACAATTACAAAAAATATAGTGTTCAAGGTCAAAGGGCAATGACCTGCAGGGGTATCATATTACATTTCTTAGAAATCTAAAAATAGAATCAGTTCATGGAAACATGAAGAATGACAGGTTGTTATGTATGTATGTAAGTTAAAATGTATATCAAGGTCAAATGGTACTTAGCTTGACCAAATTGTGTGAAGGTGAAATAATTTTCTAAACTAAAAGTAGGACAATGTGGGTATTTAACAAGTTTAAATATGTTCTAAGGGGTACTCAAATCAAGGACACATTTAGATCAAAATTTAAAGCTAAAAATAGAAATAGAAATTTTCAAGGTCAAAGAGTAACGACCTGCAGGTGTATCATATTACATTTCTTAGAAATATAAAATTAGAATCAGTGTATAGAAACAAGAGGAATGACAGGTTGTTGTTGTTTATGCTAAAAAGTAAACTAAGGTCAAATGGTATATTACAATTCTTAGAAATCTAAAAGTAGAGTGCTCAAACTGAAAGATTATAGACCCGCAGGGGTATCATATTACATTTCTTAGAGATATAAATATAGAATCAGTTTATGGAAACAAAAACAATGATAGGTTGTTGTCTATGCTAAAAGTAGACCAAGGTCATACTACAACCCCATCATATGCAAATTACACATGACTAATTTCTTCAACAGTGTTTAGTCCTAGTACAGTTGCTAGCTGGTAAAGTAGTTATAAATCAAGCAGCAATAATATCATTCCTGGAGCGATATAAAAAAAAATGGACAGCGTATCCTGATGGTAGCAGTTATTCATCATCAGATGCAGATTAGCTTACTGATGCAATTCTCAAAGCACACTCTCCCTCCTACCATCAAAAATTGTGATGCAGTAATATATAGAAGGACAGTTCCGGTGTCTTTCTATGACCCACTAGGGGTAGCTTTTACATTAGGGGTAGCTGCCTCAATTTGATATATGTGTTAGATACGTTTAAAAGTCGACAGGGGGTGTTGGGGGTTTCCAACATGCGTTAAGTTTGGGTAAAGTAGGTTGTTCTTCAAACACCGTAATACGTTGTTTTAAAAATTTTTGAACTTAATCAGCTTTCTCTCGTCCTTTAACGTACACCTTATCTGTTGTTGATATGAAATCACTAAGTATACGAGGGAATAGATGTGGAGAAGTATATCCATATTCCCCCTTGATAAAGTGGAGGTTGTGAATTAACCAGTTAGCTTGTTTTTAAAATTCACTATCCAAGGTGTGCCATGGAAGTGGGGGCTTGAATACATAATGAGCAATTTGCTCTCCATTATATATCGCTAGTTCCTTAGGTGTAAATATATTGCTTGCTGTTTTGAATCCTTGCACATCAATTATAACCATTACTTTTCTATATTTGTGTAGTTGTCTTGGTTAGCGCGTTGTATATGCACTAATGCAATCGTGCAGTATTTCTACAAGCTACATTTAAACAAATAGAACTGATTTTCTGATTAGGTTTACACACTATTACAGTAGTAAATACGTAAGCGATTTTACTGTGCAAAATCAGTGCTTTTACATATATACTTTTTAGAAAAACATGATGTCGAAGCGAATGATATGTGATTATAAAATTTCAACTCATATACAAGGGTAGACTCCACGAGGATACCCGAGTAATACTGAGTATGCACAAAGTCCGACAATACTCACCTTGACCTATGCATACACCACGCCAGTTACATGAGTCATTGGTTAAGAATGCTTATTTTGCTATTTCTAAGAACCTTGAAGAGCCTAACATAATAACTGTAATATGATACCTTCTCAATACCTTGTCAATAAACTTTAACCTTGAAAATTGGTTTGTATGAGTTGTAATATGATACCAACAAATTTTAACCTTGAAGAACTTAGCTAATACATAAAAACCTGCAAACACATTTTTTTAGTCTCATCAATAGCAGCTCTCTTGTTTATGATGTACCTACTTTTCATTTAATCAAAAAATAGAAGACATTTTTTTGCAATAAAAAATATATAATTTATTTCCAAACAATTAATTATACATAGATATATATTACTTTTTTTTTTGCAGAAATGTTAAATTAGTTGTCTTTCCTACAGTTCCGGCGCTGGTGATGTACACGTCTTTCTCAGACAGGTATTATTTAAACTTTTCAATGGGATCTTCTTTTTTGAAGTATTCATAAAATCGTAAGGCAAGTATGCACTTAAAGTTCTCGGTTACAATGATAATACGTTTACCATACTTCGTGTCGATAGTATTCATATCAATCACTTTATATTTTGCACCTAGACACAAGTCTTTGACGTTCGTGAAGGATTTACAGAGAGTGCTAGTGTTCAATGCAGATAGATCCATCTATACTGATGCGAGAACGATTTTGAATTTTGAGTTGACACCGGAACTGTCCTTCTATATATTACTGCATCACAATATTTGATGGTAGAGGGGAGAGTGTGCTTTGAGAATTGCATCAGTAAGCTAATCTGCATCTGATGGTGAATAACTGCTACCATCAGGATACGCTGTCCATTTCTTTTATATCACTCAAGGAATGATATTGTTGCTGCTTGAATTATAACGACTTTACTTGCTCGCAATTGTACTAGGACTAAACACTGTCGAAAAAATGATGTGTAATTTACATATGGTGGGGTTGTAGTATGACCTTGGTCTACTTTTAGCATAGACAATAACCTATCATTATTTTTGTTTCCATAAACTGATTCTATTTTTATATCTCTAAGAAATGTGATATGATACCCCAGCGGATCTATAATCTTTCAGTTTGAGCACTCTACTTTTAGATTTCTATGAACTGTAATATACCATTTGACCTTGGTTTACTTTTTAGGATAGACAACAACAACAACAACCTGTCATTCCTCTTGTTTCCATACACTGATTTTATTTTTATATTTCTAAGAAATGTAATATGATACACCTGCAGGTCATTACTCTTTGACCTTGAACACTTTATTTTTTGTAATTGTAATATGATCATGATGATGATGATGACCTCGCAATTTCTATTTATAACTTTAGATTTAGATTTTTTTGTTTGAAAAAATATTTCTATCACCTACTAAGGGTAGCTTTTACATTAGGGGTAGCTGCCCCAATTTAATATATGTGTTAGATACGTTGAAAAGTCTACGGGGTTGACGGGGGGGGGGGTTAATCTATATTGGCAAATTCTGGCCCGTTTTCGAGAAAAATTGATTTTTTTGTTTGAAAAGGCTGGAGACAGAAAAATCTGCTTAAAAAATATTTATATCACCTTCTAGGGGGTATCTTTTACATTAGGGGTAGCTGCCCCAATTTGATATATGTGTTAGATACGTTGAAAGGTCGACGGGGAGAGATGGGTGAGTTTTTAAATTTATTTTTGGCAAATTCTGGCCCGTTTTCGAGAAAAACTGATTGTATTGTTTGGAAGGACTGGACCTAGAATAATCTGCTTAAAAAATATTTCTATCACCTACTAGGGGTAGCTTTTACATTAGGGGTAGCTGCTTCATGCATTACTTTTGTCATGTTTGCCTATAAAAGGTTTACTGAATCATGCACACGCAAATAAAGCCTTTTATTATAAACTAAGAAATGTCATACGATACCCCTACAGGTCAATAATCTTTGACCTTGACCACTCTATTTTTAGACTTCTAAGAATTGTAATATGATGATGACATTGCAATTTCTATTTTTAGCTTTTGACCTTGACATACAAATTTTCCGCCAAAACGTTTGACCGGAGAGTGACCTTGTAATATGATGATGATGATGACATTGCAATTTCTATTTTTAGCGAGCTCAAAAAATTAAAATTTACCGCCATTTACATTTCTCACCACCAGAAGGCGAGTGACCTTGAATTGGTCCAGAACCGGCCCCTAATCACTACTTACATTTACATTTAAAATGATTGAAATAATCTTTTTCCCAAAATTCTTCATACCAGACATACAAATCAACCGATTCTAATCATCTTTAACAGAAGGACCGTATAAAGTGAAGGAAGCTTTTACATTGCAAGTTATTAAATGTCAGGTTTCCTTCTACAACTAACAAAAACGTATTTTATACTTTACCTGTATCTCATTTGCAGGGATATATTCAAATCACTTATCATGAAAAATCCACATCTTGTCACTTAAATTTTATTAAAGCATCAAAATACTTATGGCTCCTCAGTACACATATGTAATAATGTACTAAGAGCAAAAACATTACAGCACTTATTATGAAGCATTTCCTTCAAAATACCATAGTTATATTTAAAACGCTGCATTTTTTTATCACTAACAAAAGTTTTATAAATATTTAAAAACAAAAAGATAAATAAATAATGAAGTAATAATCTAAGAATTAAAAAAAAAAGAGCTCAAAATTTAGGGTGATCTATGCAAATACAAATAGATTACCTTTAAAAATCTCTTGGAGAACAAATCTTTTTTAACATCAATTTTATTTATCTACAATTTCAATTTAGGGATACATTTAAAAAAGGTAATTAACGCTTCATGTGTCGATTATACATTTTTACAAAATAAAAGTATTTTAATTAAGCAGACAGAAATCTTCTATCTCCTCTTTTTATGATGTGTTTGGATGTGGCAATTATCAACTTGTAATTATGTTTTTGTTATTATTATATAGAATTATTCATCATTGATAATTTCATTTCGGCTCTAAATCAGTAGCTCGTTTTGATGTAATAGGCAAATAAAATTGACCATACGTTTTAAACTACGCTTAAGTATTTTACTTGTCTTGCTCACTTCAACGACTTGTAAAATTTGAGGTAGTATAAATTAGGGTTAATTAATCAACACTACACATGCAAAGTTTAAGCAAACGAGTTTCAGTAACTTATTTTCCACTCCTTTTAAAATGTGAAAAGAGGTAACCGTTAAAAATATTCAGATTTCTTCCTTACCCACTATTTTCTCTACTTACTTATTGCAAAAATAGAGAACCTTTCTCATAAAGGTTATTTACACATTTTTAACCTAACATCTGTATTATTTGACCAACGACGTCTCTATGCACAGAATTTGTATAATTTGTTGTTCAATTTTACTTTATCTTATCATCATTACCTTATCATCATTAAAATAAAAATAGATCTCTCTGATTATAATAAGGAATGGGTTTATGTGTAACAGAATTAGTCAATTTTTCATTCAACATAAGCACATCATATTTACCAACACTCCAGATATACACATAAAAGCAAGAATAAATTTCAGATAACAATAATTTATTTATACCCTGGTTCGAAAACTGCTTTTAACATAATGACCAAGTACCCAGTATGTGTATTGCTTCGGCAAACCCAAATTTATTCAGAAATATACACATTTTATTAGGGCACTATTTTGTCACATAACTTTGGCCTAGGTTTCAGTTTGATATTTTATACAATACTGCATCCTAGCATTCTGTACTTAATAATACTGCAGGTTTACTATCACACACAACAAAATATTAGTAGTTGTAGACAAAAACACTAAACATTTACCAATACAAGTAGAATGAGGGCTGCCTGGGACGCCATAATTAATTAAAAGTGAAGGGAGAAGGCGTTGGGGGGTGAGTAGGGTTGTGGGTGGGGGCGAGGTGTAGGGTTGAGGTTGGGGTTGGTTTCTTTTTATACACACTTTCCAGTCCCTTGTTGGAATTTTAACCCCTAATTAGGGTCATTTTGGTTTTATCCTAGTAAGGGGGTCCTCATACCAGCTCACAAGACAGATGTGGGACTCCGGAACTTGTTCTAAGGTCTTCGCCCCTTGTCAGGTCTTCGCCGCGTGGCTAGAAATTTGAACTTGTATTCTAATAAGCGCCCCTCATACTATATCATAAGACTGGTATAGGACGCCGGAACTTGGTCTCGAGTCTTCGACCCCTTGTCAAAAGAGAGAAATGAATCAAACCAATCAATCGACCAATCAAATCAGCCGAAGCATATCAAACCAAATCAATCAATCTCGGTCAAATCAAACAAATCAATTAATTCAATCAAACCAATCGAATCAATAAAGCAAATCAATCTCAAACAAATCACTCTCGATCAAAACAAACAATCAAATCAATAGTATTCTAATAAGGGGTCCTCACACTATCTCATAAGACAGGTGGAACTTGCTCTTGAGTCCTAGCCCCTTTTAATTATGAGTCATAAGTAAAAGTAACACTCAAATCGATTAATCAATCAATCAATCAAATCAAATCTCATGTACCACGCATCAAAGGTGATTTTATTTATTAAGCAATCTCATTATTATCACATAACATAGCAATTACAAAACCGTTTTTATTTTTAAAAACTGACGTGAAATTCGCTCATTGTAATGGGTGAAATTTTTTAAATGATCCTGTATTATTTGTTGCGAGATTTGAAATAAAAGTATCAGGGTATTATCTATCGCAAACCAAATTAGTAATTGGAAGTGTGGTGTAAGTGAATAAATACATTGCGTAAGGTGTTACGTCTGTCTTACCTGAAACACCTCTGTCAAATGGTATTTAAATTTATAAACAAGCCTGAATATACAAATTCGTTATTGAGAATGGAATAAATTCCTGTGGACAAATAAGCAAGCCGAGTTCCATATCAAATTTTGATAATACACTTGCGATTTTGATTTGAAATAAAAAATATATCAGGGCATTAGCTTTGGCAAGCCAAATTGGTTAGTTAGAAGTGTGCTATAAGTAAATAAATACATTGCGTAAGGTATTATAATTAAAATATTTTACATACAAGGTCTGGCTTATCGGAAACACCTCTGTCAAAAAGGGTTTCAGATTTATAAACAGTCTTGAACGTCCTAAGTCGGTATTGAAAATGGGGGAAAATGCCTGGGGACAAATAAGCAAGCCATCCTTTATTTCTAATTTTTGATGATAGACCTTTTCCTTGAAACGTAAGACAACTACAGGCAACGTGTTTTGTTTTACCCAATGTTCATCATTATCATTACACGCCCATACTAAGAATAGCACCACGTGTGGTACCATTATCCGGTTTTGCATACCGCGATAAAAATACGTTTTACAGTTAAATTATTAAAAACGCCTATACAGTGTTAAATTAGTAAGAATGCCTATACAATAACAAATATAACCAAGCTTGAAATCAGGTTTCTATATTATTTCACATACAAGGTCTGTTTTATCAGAAATATCTCTGTCAAAAAGAACCAGTTAAGTATGTCGGCCACTCATTAGAATACTATTTAAAATTTCTAGTTTTTACCGATAAGGGGCTCTCAAAAGATAATTTTACATACAAGGTTTCTCTTGTCGTAAATACCTCTGTCAAGAAAGACCTTAGATTTATAAACAAATTAAGGGGGTAAGGATTAGAAACAAAAACAACGATAAATTACCTCGTATTGAAAGAGCTCCACGACAGGGGAAATATAATTTTTGTTGCTTACACTCTCGGCACATTCACTTTTTTCGTTTTGTTTATAAATGGACACTATGAACTTATTAACGATTTCCAACAATTATTAAAATGGCGTAATTATTTTCTGGTTTTCTCAGTTATGTAACCACAATAACAACCTTTTACTATTCAAATACCTGTATATGGATTTTGTAAATATTAGGTTAGGTTAATGCACTCGAAATTTTAGATTAGCTCAATACATGTACAATGTTAGGTCAGATTAATAAACGTTCGGTTTTATGTTAGATCAATGTTCGCGCGCGAACAATGACCTAACCTAAAACCACCCTTTAATTGACTAACTGGTTTGCGCCTTACGCCCCCAATAAGAGCACAGGCTGGGCAGAGTCTAAGGACCAATCAAATACCAGTGGGCTGGTCCTACCCTCATGTATACCAACCAGAACGTTTGGCCCTGGGCTGTATGCGCTCGCACAACCAGTCACCTGCAAGGGGCGTAGTCTAGTTTTAGGACCTACAATC